>PITA01020804.1:0-34107 GCA_004023965.1 Spilogale gracilis | reverse complement strand
TTTTAGACCTTGGCGGTCTTGGAAGCTCTTTATTTCTCCTTCCATTTTGAAAGTCAACCTTGCTGGATACATTATCCTTGGTTGCATATTTTTGTCATGTAACTTCCTGAATATGTCTTGCCAGCCCTTTCTGGCTTGCCAGGTTTCTGTGGAAAGGTCTGACATTATTCTGATGGTCCTCCTTCTATAGGTAAGGGATCGCTTTCTCCTAGCTTCCCTTAAGACATATTCTTTGGTTTTATGATTCAAGAATTTTACTATTATGTGCCTGGAAGTTTTTCTGCTCTCATTGATTTGGGGGGTGTCCTCTCTGCTTCTAGGACATGAACATTTGTTTCATTCCTCAGATTTGGGAAATTTTCATCCATGATTTGTTCAACAATATTTTCTAGGTTTCTCTCTTTCTCAACTCCTTCAGGGATTCCAATAATTCTAATATTGGAGCGTTTCATGGCATCATTCATTTCCTTTATTCTGCTCTCATTGATTTTGGGGGGTGTCCTCTCTGCTTCTAGGACATGAACATTTGTTTCATTCCTCAGATTTGGGAAATTTACATCCATGATTTGTTCAACAATATTTTCTAGGTTTCTCTCTTTCTCAACTCCTTCAGGAATTCCAATAATTCTAATATTGGAGCGTTTCATGGCATCATTTATTTCCCTTATTCTGTTTTCTTGGGATTTTAGTTGTTTGCTCCAAGACTTCTCTTGTTCCTCCTTCCTATTCTGTGTGTCTTCCAAATCACTGATACGATCTTCAGCTTCACTTACTCTGGCTGTTAGCATATTTAAATTAGATTGCATCTCATCTAAAGCCTTTCTAACCTCAGCTTTCACTTCTGTTACTATGGCTTCCATTTTGAGACTAATTATCTTTTCTAAATTGACTATTGCTTGGACTATTGCTGCCCTGAATTCCGTATCTGTCATATTGTTTATGTTCATTCCCAGTAATTCTGTGGCCGAGGTTGCAGTCTCAGGGTTCTCCTGCTGTTGGGCGTTCCTTCTCCGTGTCATTGTGGCAAGGAGTGGTTGAGGGGGTGTATGACTAAATATATCAGCCACTATCTAGGTGGATTGGTCTTTGGAAGGTTTTGGAGCAACCAGAGTTCACCACCGAAAAGGGAGGGGAAAGAAAAAAGAAAACGGAGAGGAGGAAGCAAGAAAAGACACCCCTGCCAGAGCGGGGCCCGGTAATAGGATTTATATGGTACAAAGCTGTTACAGGGTAAAGAAAGGGTTATCAAGCGTGAATGAAGAGGTCAAAAAGCAAAGCCCAACCTATATGACCCCCAAGACCAGTACTTATATAATATAGAAGTAAAGACAGTTACACGGGCACACTGACAAACTAGAGTGGGAAGGTGAGGGCAGACATTTCTTGTTGGCAAGGAATGCGTTTCAGATGCTGCAGAGTTTATCTTGCTGTTATTGTTGGAGGAGCCCACTTTCAAATGATATAGGGGGATTGGAACTGGTTGTATATATGGGTAGTGTTGAATAGGGATGTGGGATTGACTTGGAGCTTGTATCTACATGTACACGTAAAAGAGAGAATAAAGGAAAGAGGAGAGAAGAAAGGGAGAAACAGAGAGAGCTAACAGGGAAACAAGAGGGAACAACAAAAGCAGAAAATACAAGGGTGTGTTTGAATTTCAGGGTAAAAAAGAGAAAGAAAAAAAAGAAAAAAAATAGAAAAAAGAAAAAAATTAAAAAGAATAAAAAATATATATATAAAAAAAGTAAAAAATGTTATGGGGTGTTGTATTGGGTATCACGTTGTGATAAGAAGGGGGATAAAAATTGAAAGATGAAAAACCGTGAGAATGTAATTTTTGCTTAAAGTGGAAGCTTTAAAGGTAAAACTAGAAAAAAGTTTAAAAAAGTAAATGAGGTGGAAAACTTTATCAATGAGTTGTAGAGTTTTTGGTACTTGCAGTCAGTGCCAGGAGTTTAATAAATTGCCTTTCCCCCGATTTGGGGTTTTGCATTGGATTGTTGTCCTCCTGAGCTTCTGGCGTGCTTTCTGGGGGCGGGGCGTGTCGTTCCCTTTCAGTCCTTCTACCTAGGCTGAGTCTCTCGGCCCCTCTTCTAGAGGCCTGTCTCAATGGCAACCAGACTATCAGGCTGCAATTCTTTGGTAGCGGAGCATTGTTCTTTTGCGTCTTTTTTCAGCAGTTGAGGAAGTCAAGTCGGAGCAGGATGTCTGTGCCCAGACCTCCCTCCCAGAGCGAGCCTCTAACACAGGGAGGGGCTCTTTCCAGCCTCCCAGTTGGCAGTCTGTCACAGCCGGGCTGGTGCAGACGTTGTTGTATTGATTTCTGCCCCCGTCCCCGCTTGTCGTTTCACTCCCGCACCTCAAAGCCACAACTCCTTTTGGATCGCGCGACTTTGTCTGCCCCCAGGGACCTGGGGCCTCTCCGGTCCCACGAAAGTCTGTAAAAAACGTCTTCCCTTGGGGGGGTCTACACGTGGCCCACGGTGTGGAGAGAAACGGGAGAGAAGGGCAGAATAGAATCCACTCCCGCTGCTTTCCTGGCAGCTGTGGCGGCTCAGGCGGAGGTGGGCGGCTGCGCGCGCGAGCGTGCGCCGGGGCCAAGGCCCGCTGGGGCGTGTGTGGGCGGCTGCGGGTGTGCGCCGGGGCCGGGGCCCGCCAGGGTGGAGGCGGAGGCCGGGCAGCGGGAAAAGAAAGAAAATAAAAGATTTTAAAAAGTCTCCTTGCCTTGCCCCGGGCTCCGCTGTGTTTAGCTTCTTTCTAGCCCGGATTCAGGCCGTAATCTGCTGTTATTCCTCACTCACAGAGCACTTTCGTTTTCGGGTATTTGTATTCAATGGTTCAGCTCTGCGGGCTTCCTCCCCCACTCCCCTGTCTCTGGGGGCAAGCCTCCAGACCCTCCAATTTGTTTCTACCTTTTTGCCGATGTTCTTTGTCTCTCGTGGTGGTCCAGAAGTGGGAAATATCACATTTCAGGCTGGTTTCATGGGTGTTCATGGTGGTCTTGTAGTGGTTTTTTTGCTGGAATTCAGCTCTCTTCAGGGAACTCCCCGAAATGCGGTCACCTGGCCTTCCGCCATCTTGACCCTCAATTTATTTTTTTATTTTTTTAAGATTTTATTTATTTATTTGACAGAGAGAGACACAGTGAGAAAGGGAACAGAAGCAGGAGGAGCAGGAGAGAGAAAAGCAGGCCTCTTGCTGAGCAGGGAAATATAGGCTGTAGCAGTTGGACTTTAAGGGATATTCAGAGCTAAAACAAATCTTGAAGTTAAATATAAATTTAGCTACTATTTTATGTGAAAAGACACTACTGAAAATTGCTAAAAGTCAAGATAAGATTGGGATCTTTTCAATAGTTATTTCTTGAAAACCTATTATGTGCCAGTCAGTCTTCCAGGTACAATGATGAACAAAACTTACAAATTATCTCTCTTGTGGAGTCGATATTTTAGAGAGGTGTGATAAGACAAAAATGGAATGAATGAATGAAAAAATGCATGAATTGCATTTCAGAAAGTAAAAAAAAATACTATTAATGAGACTTTAGCAGAGTAGGGAGATGAGTAGTAAACAAGGTGCTGTTTTACATAAAGAAGTAAGGAAATTTCTTCCTGATGATTTGCCATCTGAGAAAAGACCTGTAGAAGTCAGGAGTTGAACTATGAAGACTTTTTTTCCCTTCCTTTCAGAGAAAGAATAGATGGAAAGCCTCACAATCATAAGGAAAAGAATATAGGTACAGAAAAGTGGAAGTTGGAAAATTAATATTGCTGTAATTCAGATGAGACATGAATGGGTTGGGTTAGGCTTTGGATGTATTTTAAGTATAAAGCCAACAGTTCATGCAGGCACATGAGAGAAAAAGAGTAGTTATGTCTTGCTCCAGTAGTTCTGTCCTGGGCAATTGGAAGAATGGAGCTGCTATTTTTAGACTGAGGATGACTCAGGATGATGTCATAATGAAATCAAGAATTGTTTTAGATATATTAAGTTTGAGATGCCCATAAGAATGCAAGTAGATTTTATGTGTTTGTAGTTTAGAGAAGAGTTAGTACTGAGGACACAAATTTGGGAGTCATCAACATACAGATGAAAAGTACATGCACATTATTGATTGAGCACAATTAGAAAATTCCTATCAATAAAGAAACAATGTTCAAAGATTGAGCTGTGTGGCATCCTAATATTTAGAGGTCAGGCCAGTGAAGATACACCAGAAGGATATTTCAGTATTTCTTTTAAAATAGACTTCAGTGACATAGAAGGAGAAACAAGGGGTTTTCTAAAAGTCAGGTGAAAGAAGTGTCTCAAGAAAGAATTATGATAGTCATTTTTGTTGAATGTTCCTGATAGGTCCAGTTATGTGAGGTTTTAGAATCTATCATTAAATTTAACAACATGGAAGCTATTGATCTTGAAACCAGCAGATTTTGTGCATGGATAGACATGAAAACTAGACAAATTAAGGAAAGTAGTGATAGAGGGTATAAACATTTTGAGGAATTTTACCATGAAGGTAAGCAAAGAAGTAGGGAAGTGGCTGAAAGGATATATTAAGCATATGTTAAGAGATATTAGAGGTGTGGGACATAAAAAATGAATCTTGGAACACTGAAAAATAAAATAAATTATTGTTAAAAAGAGAGAGAGAGATATTAGAGGTGCTTGGGTGGCTTAGTTGGTTAAACATCAACTCTTGATTTCCTCTCAAGTCATGATCTCAGGGTTGTGAGATTGAGCTCTATATTAGGTCCCATGCTCAGTACAGAGTTTGCCTGTGATTCTTTCTCTCCCGCTGTCCCTCCCTAACTCCCAGTCTATAAATAAATAAATAATGAAATATTTTTTTAAAAAGAGAGATATTATAACATACTTATACAATAATGGAAATTTTCCAGTAAGAGGAAACAAGTGATGTTGGAGAAGAAAGAAACGACAAGAGCAGGAAAAAATGGAATTGAAAGCACAGGGTGTGAGTTTTCGAGAACCTGATTATACAGCTAAATATTGGCTAGTATAATATTCTTTAAAAAAAAAGTTCTTTGTAATTCCTCTAAACTCCTGAAAGAAAAAAACAAAAATAGTAGCATAGGGACCTAACAACAGAATGGTTTACTCTCAAAATATCCTACTTTCATTCTATTTATGGAAATATTATCAGACTCTTTTTCAACATACTGTATACTCTCATCCTCTGCTACATCTAATCTAAATATGCTTCTGTTAAAGGCTATCATAATCCTCAACAGAAAATTAAATGACATTTTTTCAAGCCTTAGTACCAGACTAACATGCCAGAAATTATGCTGATACCTACAAAATGTTACTTTATTATTTTTTTTCCCCTGAGCTTTGCAGCCAGATAATTTAGCTCAGGCAATCAAAGCATATTCCACTACAAAGCTGATTTTTCTGGAAGCAGCTGTTTGTAGTCTAAAGCTACATTTGTGTGTGAGTCATTAGTACAATGTTTACAAGTTCTCTCTCTCTCTCTTTGTTTTTTTTCCTATATGGCTTCTGTAAAAGTACATCATGGTCTATATTCTATTTCTAAACATGCTCTTTGTTAATTCATCATCTGGTATGGGAAGATAGGAAGCATAAATTCAATCATGTAGCAGTCAGGTCTTTTTGGTGTCTAATATTAAAGACCTAAAAATATACCACATATCCCTTTACTCTATTCCACATGTACTTAATGATGCAGTATCTAGGACAACTTCTTTTTTGACCCAAGTGGAAATTAGTTGGTGAATTTAAACAATGAATGATGAATTTAACCACTTAAAAGAGCTAGGATCAACTCCAGGGACTACTTTTTTTTTTTTTTTTTCTGTACCACATCACTTATGCCATTACTGTAAGCAAGCATCATTAATCCTAATAGTCAATTATTCATCTTTTTTTAAAAAGATTTTATTTATTTGACAGAGAGAAACAGCCAGAGAGGGAACACAAGCAGGGGGAGTGAGAGAGGGAGAAGCAGGCTTCCCACAGAGCAGGGAGCCCGATGTGGGACTTGATCCCAGGTCTCTGGGATCATGACCTGAGCCGAAGGCAGTTGCTTAACCAACTGAGCCACCCAGGCGCCCCAATTATTCATCTTTCTGATCCCTACCTTAAAAATGTTCCATTTAAAATATCAGAATCAAGGTTTTATTAATTTCAGAATCTTGGAGGAAAAAAAGTGTAGTTTTCAATATAAATAAAATTTTTAAAGTTGGATATTTACTTCATGTAGAAGTTTTCTCCATGGGGAACCTGGGTGGCTCAGAAGGTTGAGCCTCTGCCTTTGGCGTGGGTCATGATCTCAGAGTTCTGGGATTGAGTCCCACATCGGGCTCTCTGCTCAGCAGGGAGCCTGCTTCCCCCTCTTTCTCTGCCTCCCTCTCTGCCTATTTGTGATCTCTCTTTGTCAAATAAATAAATAAAATTTTTTTTTTTAAAAAGAAGTTATTTTCATATATGGTGTGAGAAATTGATCAAACATTCATGTTTTTGATCTGGAGACCTAAGACGAAATACTGCATCCCATGCACACAATATACAATGAAGGAATAGATTATTTATCACTATAATAAAGATTTCAATATGGAAAAATGCAAGAGTAGAGATATGCCCAATAGCCAGTTGCAACATTCTGATATCTCACCAGACATTTAAGGACTCCTTACTCTAGCATGAGAAACATTTCTCAAATACTTCAAAATTCTGCTTCTTGGAAGGAAGTTTCCATTCACTATTTCATTTTCTCTTTGGTTCTGCCCTTTGTGGGTTCATTTCCACTATTCTACATAGATACATACATTGGATATTAGGGAGGGAAATGTCATATTTGTAGGCTCAACAGGCTTTACAGCCTATTTACTACTTAGAGAATTCTGGGGATCCAATCATCATTTTAAGCTTCAAAGAAATAATTTTAAATTTTTTTAAATCACTTCATATTTTCCTTGGCAGTAAAATACTCTTAAAAGCTTCAAAGGCTTCTTATTTAGTGGAATCCAACCTATTACATGTATCAGTTACAGGCATACCTCATTTGATGGCAGTTTGCTTTTCTGTACTTCACAGATATTTCATTTTGTACAAATTGAAATTTTGTGGTACGCTACATCAAGTAAGTGTATTGGTGCCATTTTTCTAGTAGCACTTGTTCACTTTATCTCCATGTCACATTTTGATAATTTTCACAATATTTTAAACTCTTCATTATTATTAAATTTGTTATGTGATCTATGATGAGAAATCTCTGATGTTACTATTGTGACTATTTGGGAGCATCAAGAACTGCAGCCATATAACAAAATGAAATTCATTGATAAATGTCGTGTGTGTTCTGACTGCTCGACCAACCAGTTGTTCCCCTGTCTCTCTTTCCTTCAGACAGCCTCTCCCCGAGATATAATATTTAAGGGAGTCCAGTTAATAAACTGTGGTGGCCACTAAGTGTTCAAGTGAAAGGATGACTCACATTTCTCTTACTTTAAGTCAAAAGCTAGAAATAATTAAGCGAAATGAAGAAGGCATGTCAAAAGACAAGACAGCTCAAGGCCCAAGTTGTAAAGATAAAAGGAAAGTTTTTGAAGGAAATTAAAAGTGATACTCCACTATAAATTCCTAGAAACATATAAACTACCAAAACTGAAACAGGAAGAAATAGAAAAGTTGAATAGACTGATAACCAGCAAGGAAATTGAATCAGTAATCAAATACTCCCAACAACAACAAAACATCCAAAGGGCTTCACAGGCAAATTCTACCAAACTTTTAAAGAAGCGTTAACACCTATTCTTCTCAAACTATTCCAAAACATAGGGGCACCTGGGTGGCACAGTCATTAAGCATCTGCCTTTGGCTCAGGTCATGATCCTGGAGTCTCAAGATCAAGCCCCTGCTTAGTGGGAGGCCTGATTCTCCATCCCTCCCTCCACTTGCTTGTGTTCCCTCTCTAGCTTTGTTCCTCTCTGTCAAATAAATAAAATCTTAAATAAAAAGAAAATTCCAAAACATAGAAGAGACAGAAAGAATTGAAATTCATTCTATGAGGCCAGCACTACCTTAATACTGAAACCAGATAAAAAAAAGCACTAAAAAAAAAAAAAAAAAGAATAGGCCAACATTCCTCATGAACATAGATGCAAAAACTCTCAATAAAATACTAGCAAACTGAAGCCAACAATACATTAAAAAATCATCCACCATGATCAAGTGGGATTTATTCCTGGGTTGCAAGGATGGTTCAATATTTGCAAATCAATTGACATGATGTACCACTTAATAAAAGAAAGGATAAGAACCATAAGATCCTCTTAATAGATGCAGAAAAAAAATTGACAAGTATAATATTCATTCATGACAAAATCCTTAGTAAAGTAGGCTTAGAGGGAACATAATAAAAGCCATATGTGAAAAACCCACACCTAGTATCATCTTCAATGGGGAAAAATTGAGAGCTTTTCCTCTACAATTGGGAACAAGATAGCAATGTCCACTCTCACCACCATTATTTAATACAGTACTAGAAATCTAGCGAGAGCAATCACACAACGCACACACACACACAAAGACATTCAAATCAGCAAGGAAGAAGTCAAACTTTCACTCTTGGCAGATGACATGATACTTTATAGAGAAACCCCCCCCAAAAAACTACCAAGAAGTTGCCAACTGATAGGTGAATTCAGTAAAGTTGCAGGATACAAAATCAACGTACAGAAATCTGTTGCATTTCTATACACCAATAATGAAGCAGCGGAGAGAGAAATTAAGAAAACAATCCCACTTATAATTGTACAAAAACTGTAAGATACCTAGGAATAACCTAAACAAAGAGGCTAAAGATCTGTACTCTAGAAGCTATAAAACACTAAGAAAGAAATTAGAGATGACACAAAGAAATAGAAAGACATTCTATTCCCATGGATGTGAAGAAGAAATATTGTTAAAATGTCTGCATTACCCAAAGCAATTTATACATCTAATGCAGTCTTTATCAAAGGACCAACAGCATTTTTCATAAAACTAGAACAAATCATCTAAACTTCATATGGAACCACAAAAGATCCTGAATAGCCAATACAACCTTGAAAAAAGGAAAACAAAGCTGGAGTCATCACAATTCCAGACATCAGGTTATACTACAGAACTTTAGTAATACAACCATTATGGTACTGACACAAAAATAGACATAGATCGATAGAACAGAATAGAAAATCCAGAAATAAACCTACATCTATCAACTGATCTTTCACAAAAAAAGAAAGAAAGAGAGAGAGAGAGAGAGAGAGAGAGAGAGAGAGAGAGAGAAAGAAAGAAAGAAAGAAAGAAAGAAAGAAAGAAAGAAAGATTGTCCAATGGGAAAAGGACAGTTTCTTCAACAAGTGGTATTGGGAAAACTGGATAGCAACATGCAAAAGAGTGAAACTGGACCACTTTCTTAAACATACATGAAAATAAATTCAAAATAGGTGAAAGAACTTAATGTGAGACTTGAAACCACAAAAATTTTAGAGATCACAGGCAGTAACCTCATTGCCACTGGTAGCAATTTCTTATTAAACTTGTCTCCAGAGGCAAGGAAAAAAAAAGCAAAAATAAACTATTGGGACTTCATCAAAATAAAAAGCTTCTGCACAGCAAAGGAAACAACAAAACTAAAAGGCAGCCTAAGCAATGAGAGATGGTATTTGCAAATGGCATATCTGATAAAGGGTTAGTATCCAAAAAACATAAAGAACTTGTATAATTCAATACTCAAGAAACAAATAGTCCATTAAAAAATGGACAGAACTCCTGAATAGACATTTTTTTGAAGACATACAGATGACCAACAGACACATGAAAAGATGCTCAAACTTACTGATCATTAGGGATATGCAAATCCAAATTGTAATGAGATATCACCCAGTCAGAATGGATAAAATCAACACAAGTGTTGCTGAGGATGCAGAGAAAGGGGAACCCTCCAGCACTATTGGGAGGAATTCTGGCCCAATCACTCTGAAAATGGTATGGTTATACCTCAAAAAGTTAAAAATAAAACTACCCTAGAATCTAGCAATGAAAATAGTAGGTTTTTACCCCCAAAATACAAAAATACTAATTCAAAGGGATACATGTACCCACAATGTTTATAGCATTATCTACAATAGCCAAAATATGGAAACAGTGTTTCAGCGATAAATGGATAAAGAAGATATATATATATATCTTCTTTGTATGTGTATATATATATATATACACATATATTTCAACCAGGGCTATATATATATATATATATATATATATATAGAGAGAGAGAGAGAGAGAGAGAGAGAGAGAGAGAGCTAGAGAGTATTATGCTAAGTGAAATAAGTTAGAGAAAGACAAATACCATACGATTTCACTCATATGTGGATTTAAGAAACAAAACAAAGAAGCAAATGGAAAAAAGGAGAGAGAGAAAAGCAAACCAAGAAACAGAGTTGTAACAATAGAGAACAAACTGAGGGTTACTGAAGGGGAGGTGGGTGGGGGATGGGGGGATGGGTGAAATAGGTGATGAGCATTAAGTGGGGGCACTTTTTATGATGAGCACTGGGTGCTGTAGGGAAGTACTGAATCACTATATTGTACATCTGAGACTAATATTACACTCTGTGTTAACTAAGTGAAATTTAAATAAATTTTTTTTTAAAATGATACTCTACTTAAGACAAATATGATAAGAGAGCAAAATAGCTTTATTGACAGTATGGAGAAAGTTACAGTGGTCTGGACAGAAAAATGAAACCAGCCACAGCATCCCCTTAGACTAAAGCCTACATCAGAGCAAGGCCCTGACTTTCTTTAGTACTATAAAGGCAGAGAAATGTAAGGAAATAGCAGAAGAAAGAAACTGAAGCCAGATTAAAGGAAAGAAGTCATATCCATAACATAAAAATGCAAGGTAAAGCAGCAAATGCTCATGTAGAAGCTGTAGCAAGTTGTCCAAAAGATGTAGCTAAGAAAATTAATGAAAATGGCTACTCTTAAGAACAGATTTTCAATGTGGATGAAATACTTTCTATTGGAAGAAGATGCCATCTAGGAAAAGTTAATGCCTGGTTTTAAAGCTTCAGAGGACAGGGTCACTGTCTTTAGGGGCCAGTGCGGCTGGTGAGTTTAAGTTGAAGCCAATGTTTATTTACCATTCAAAAATGCTAGGGCCCTTAAGAATTATACTAAATCAGGGCCACCTGGGTGGCTCAGTTGGTTGGGCAACTGCCTTCGGCCCAGGTCATGATCCTGGAGACCCGGGATCGAGTCCCACATCGGGCTCCCTGCTCGGCGGGGGGCCTGCTTCTCCCTCTCTCACTCCCCCTGCTTATGTTCCCTCTCTGGCTGTGTTTCTCTCTGTCAAATAAACAAAATATTTAAAAAATTATACTAAATCTACTCTGATTGTATTCTGTAAATGGAGCACCAAAGTCCAGATGACAGCACATCTGTTTACAACATGGTTTACTGAAAATTTTAAGCTCACTGGTGAGAATGACTGCTCAGAAAAAAAAAAAAAAAGAAAGAAAAAGAAAGATTTCTTTCAAAATATTCCTACTCATTGATAATGCACTAGTCACCAAGGAACTCTGATGGAGATGTACAATGAGAACAATGTTGTTTTCATGCTTTCTGCAGTGTATATGGGCCAAAGAATCATTTTGAGTTTCAAGTCTTATTACTTAGGAAATACATTTTATACGTCTATATAGTTACTATAGAAAGTGATTCCTTTAATGGATCTAGGCAAAGCAAATTGAAAACGTCTGGAAAAGATTCACCATTCTAGATGCAATTGAGGACAGTTATGACTCATGAGAAGAGGTCAAAGTATCAACATTAACAGGAGTTTGGAAGAAGTTGATTCCAACCCTCATGGTTGACTTTGAGGAACCATTTAAGACCTCAGTGGAGGAAGTAACTGCAGATGTAATTGCAAATGGAAATAAGAGAACTAGAATTAGAAGTGATGCCTGAAGACACAACTTAATTGTACAATGTCATGATCAAATTTGAATGAATGAGGAGTTGCTTCTTACACATGAGCAAAGAAAGTGGTTTCTTGGGTTGGAATCTGCTCCTGGTGAGATGCTGTGAAGATTATGGAAATGACAACAGAGGATTTAGAATATGAGATAAATTTAGTTGATAAAATAGTGACAGGATTTGAGAACATTGACTCTAATTTTGAGAGAAATTCAAATGTGGGTAAAATGGCATAAAACAGTACTACATACTACAGAAAAGTTACTTGTGAAAGTAATAGTTAATTGATGCAGCAAACTTCATTGTGTTCTTATTCTAAAAAACTACCAAACTCACCCCAATCTTCAGCAACCACCACTCTAATCTGTCAGCAATCATCAACACTGAGGCAGACTCTCTAGCAGCAGAAAGATTAGGGCTAACTGAAAGCTCAGATGATGGTTGGTTTTTTGTTTGTTTGTTTATTTGTTTGTGTTTGTTTTTAGCAATAAAGTATTTTTTGATTAAAGGAAATAATCCGTTTTTAACATAATGCTATTTCACAATTAATAGACTATAATATTGTAAACATAACTTTTGTATATAGTGGGAAACCAAAAAATTTATTTCACTCATTTTATTGTGATATTTGCTTTATTGCAGTGGTCTAGAACCAAACCAGCAATATCTCTGATGTATGTCTGTACTACATACACAGCCTTTTCGAGATTTCTTAGATCTTTTCTAATATCTCATTGCTTTCTCATCCCCTTTAACTCTTATTTCTCAAATTCATTGTAGTTCTCTGCAACCAATCTGGGCTTTGTGAAAGAACCATACATTTGGTCTTTTCTCCTTAAGCTGTTTTTTTTTTTTTTCTTAATTAAAAAGATTTATTGAACTGCCCTCTTAGTTAGACCTTTACACTGAAACATCTTCATCCTAGTTGATTTAGAGATTTTAACAAAATGAATGGTTTATCAGCCATTTTTCTTGATATAGGTATTCTCTTGTGGTTGAATTTTCTTTTCCTTGGTCAAAGGATTTCCTCATTTTATCTTTTACTATATGGGGTTAAGAAGCAGTTACCCTTCTACTTCTACAAGTCCCCAAATTTCTGAAATCTCTTTTTTTCTCTCTTATAGCAATATCTGAGACAATGGCAGTAAATTCTGGGTTTGTTTCTCCTTTGTAATTTCTTGCCAAATGCAGTCAACAACTAATAGGAATATGCTCCTTTTACATATATTTTCTTAGACTTTAATCCTCATTCAGCACATTGTCACCCTTCCAATTTACTGAAAGAATGTAGTTTTACACCCACTTCTCCACTGAAAATTCTAGAATGTCATCCTTCTAGCTTCTTGTAACAAAAAGCTAAAACCACTGTGAGTACTAACATAATTAGAACCTATGGTATCATTCATTATAGTGCCTATATTTTTTATGGAATTAAAAAAAATAGGACAGTGAAGGTTATGCTACAGTAACTAATAATCCTGAAATATCCATGGTTTAAACAAAGGTTTATTTCTTACTCAGGTAACATGTTTAACGTGATTCGTTAGGAGGATTTTCTTCATCAGGGACCTTAGCTGATGGAAACTCTATATTCTCACATGTTTCAGGAAGCCTCAAAGAATGGAAAGCGATCTAGTAAATTACACAAGGTTTCAGCCAGGAGGTAACACATATCATCTCCTCTAACATTTCGGCAGTCAAAGCAAATGTACCCAACTTAAAGGGAATGTAATCCATGCCTAGAAAACAGCATTAATCATTTCCATACCGATGTATTAGCCTTCTACATGCCATGAGTATAAATTATTAAATTATATTTTATGATAAAATATTACTTAATGCCCCAAATCACTAGTATGTTTTGTGTAACTTAGTGAGACTCTAATGGTAGCCTTGATAATTTAGGTTCTAAAATAATTTAAGATATATAGTTTTAGAACAAAAATATTAATAATTATTATTATTAATAAAAGTTACCTTTTATAAGGGAAATAAAAGCTTTTCTTTCAACGTATGTTTCATGGAGTATAGAGGATTTGCATTACATGCCCAAAGAATAATGTTTGGTCTCTTTCTTTCTGCTCACACTCTTATTCACAGAAGGAAATGTGGCTCCCACTTGCAAGATCCTAGCTCCGCTGTATAATTTAAGTAGGTTAATATATCGAAGGTCATTGCTCAACTATTAAGCTTTTTGTTCTCTCTCTCTGTGAAGTTCCTACTTGCAAATAGTATATGCTCCCTCTGCCTCATCCTGTGTATCAACCTTTTCCTTTGTATTAACTTCCTTCCCGAACTGTAGAGGAAGCCAACTATTCTGCCAGTGACAGAATGAGTGCATAAATTCAAGTTACACAAGAAAGTGTACAAAGCTGGATTGTGGCCTCCAGTTCAAGCTACATTACTCAGTCTAGACATACCTTACTTTCTACCTGTCTCCTGCTCATATTTTTTATTGACTCAGCTCCCGTGGGAGGTATGATTATTTAGACTGACTCAAAAAGGCTAAAACATGGTGAAGAGAAACCACAAAGAGGGATAAAGCAGAAAATAACGGGACCAAGCAACACATAGAAAGAATAAAATATTTTTGTGATATAATTGTAGGTTTCTGCAGCCCTGGATCTGCTTTCAATAGATACATGCCTTAGGAATAGGGATGATTAGCTGGTGGAAAATTAACTATGGATCTGACTATATTCCTGCAACAACCTGGCCTTTTCTCACATTGAGGATGAGGCTGAGACGGATAGTCATTTAATTTCAGTTAAGGCTCACATCAAAATTGTCAAGCTTATGTATATATGGTTTTAACATATTACTTAGTAAAATTACTATATTCTGTTTTCAGCCAGGGCTGTAGTCCCAGAGCTTAAATTGCAACGGGCATATAAATTCCTTACAGACCACAGAGCTCCAGGGCACGACCCTGTGTATCAATTACCAACTATCACCACATTTCTGTGTAACAAACCACTCAAAAGTCAATGGCTTAAAATGGTATCTATTGAGGTTTAACAGAAACATATAGGATTTTAGAAGGTCATTTGGGAGCTCCTCTGGTCTCAATCATATGTCTCTATCAGGTATGGGTCAGTCACATTCTTAGCTGATTAGGACTGGGCTCTTCCATATGTGTTGGGATAAACTGACTGTTGGCTGGGCCATAATAGCCTCATTTCTCTTAAATGCATCTCTTTTACACTTCCAGTAAGTGGAGTTGTTCGCATGGTAAAGACAAGGGTCCAAGTAAGCAGGAAGTTGCTCTCTTAAGTTCACGACTCAGTACTGATACATCATTAATACCACAGTATTCTAATAGCCAAAATAAATTATAAAGAAAGCCAAAGTTAAAAAAAAAAAAAAAAAAGGGCAAATATGGGAGCCTGGGTGGCTCAGCTGTTAAGCGCGTCTGCCTTTGACTCAGGTCATGATCCCTGAGTCCCAGAGTCAAGCCCCGAATCTGGCTCCATGTTTGGCAGGAAGCCTGCTTCTCCCTTTCTCACTCCCCCTGCTTGTGTTCCCTTTCTAGTTGTGTTTTTCTCTGTCAAATAAATAAATAAAATCTTTTTTAAAAAGGGCAAATAATATATACCACTGTAGTTAGAAAAACTACAAAATCAAATAGTATTTGAATATAATAAGATGTAAAGAAATCTGGCTATTTTGCGATTTGTCACCACTTTTAAACTTTAAGACACTGATACATTGTTTCAGTTGTTGCTCTGTAAATGTATTGAATTTCACCTAAGAGCAAAGAAGAAACTAAAGATTCTAACTTTAAATTCATGTGGTTTGCTACTGATTTCCAGATGATAATCTCAAATTGGTTCATCATGGTTAATTAAGCCCTGACAAAGGCTTTTGATTTTAGAGACCTGGGTGTTGCAGCCATCATAGTGGAGTGATTGTTTTTGTAAGCCTGCTGAAAAGCAGAGACTCTTTTGATTGAGATATTCTTCTTCTTAGGTTCAGGTGGAGGGAAAAAATATAAAATCATTAATAATGATTATAAACTTTAATTCTCTGATTATAGAAGTCAGGTTTGCTCAGAATATCAATAAGAAACCATATTAGTTTTAAAAGCAAGCTGAATCTTGTTTTCAGAACAAGAACTGTGGGATAGTGAAATCAAATAAAAGGAAATTAAGTCAGACTTGTGTATATTATTTTATTAATACATAATGGAGGGTGTGGGGCCCCAAAGAAACTAAAGAAGAAAAGAAAACAAGACCATAGGAAAAAAAAAAAGAATAAAATTATGCTCATAGGGACAACCCAGATCCAAAAAAATAAAAAATATATATATTGAAAATTACTCAGAGCTACAGATGGAAAGTCTGTAATAAGTGCAACTGGGAACCCTCAGCTTGAAAACAGAGATATCCAGGTGGTTGAAGAAAATTCAGAAAGATTTCAAAAGGGAGGACTAAGAAGATCAGTCTAAAATACTTCAAGCAATATTTGATTGTTTCAAGGTAACATTTTTGTTGTTATTACTTTTGTTGTATGTGATAGTTTTGTTTTGCTTTGCTTTTGTCTGAGAAAGTATATCTGTATATTTCTTGGGGGAATACAGTCACACAATTTATGAAGTGAGATCTCTAAAGAAGATACACTGAAGATGAACCATCCTAAAAACATCCATAATAGACAAAAATAGATAAAATTCTGGTCTAGGTTATAGTCTGTGTAGAATTATCCAATACAATGGTCACAGGTTGATAAGATTTGTGTCTTAGTGTCTTCATAGCTCACCATGTAACACACCTCAAAGGAGAGTCTAGAGAAATATAATAGGAAAACAGATGTGTGGTCCAAAATAGCAGACCAGTTTAAAAAAAGAAGGCAGACATTATAACCTAGCCTTGTACATGGTAGAGAAAGAAAAAAATGAACATTCTAGAAAACACATGAAAGATTTAAAACACAAATTGGCACACTGTAAATGATTAAGAATATACAAAAGAAATAAAACACTAGGGGCAAGCGCCTGGGTGGCTCAGTGGGTTAAAGCTTCTGCCTTTGGCTCAGGTCATGATCTCAGGGTCCTGGGATTGAGGCCCGTGTTGGGCTCTCTGCTCAGCAGGGAGCCTGCTTCCTCCTCTCTCTCTGCCTGCCTCTCTGCCTACTTGTGATCTCTCTCTGTCAAATAAATAAATAAAATCTTTTAAAAAATTAAAAAAAAAAACAACTAGGGGTATTCTATAGCCACAAAGAAAGAGGTGGTAAGTAGAGGTGATTTAAACACTACATGAAATAAAATCAGTTACATACACATTACCTGGAAATTTGAAAATATGAAGAAAATAAGATAATAAGTGTACATTTAAAAACAAATATTTCTACTCCCTCAGCTCCTGAAGACATTGTCTTAGGGGAAAAAAAATGTATTGACTATGTTTTCCAAGGAGGACTAAAGTTGGACAAAAGGAGAAATTGTCCCCAAAAAGTAAAATTAATAGCTCTAAAAATGTCTAGATCTGATGCAATAATACAATCATTGTTGCAAATGGTTAAACATGATTTAGTAACTGTTAAAAAAAAAAAAAAAAACTCCCCAAAATTCTGGGGATGTGGCTATTAGCATACTGTGATAAACTGGTCATTCTAGTATCCATTCCTATTGAAAATTGTAAACTCCTCCACTTTTTATATAGAAAGTATTAGTTAATGTAAACTCTGGGAAAATCTGCAATTCTGCTAATTTTAGTTTTTCATATCTAAATGGCCCATAAAATATTACCTTATAGTTCTTCTCTTCCTGCATCTTTTGTGAAGAAATGTTGACATTCATGATATGGAGGCAGAACAGAGGTTGGGTATTTGTAAAGTTAGAAACTCATAGGCAAAGAGAGCTTTTAAGTTCAGCATGGTCATCTCCAGGATGGAAAAATTCTGAGTCTGTCAAAGTTCAAAAGAGTGCAAGAGATTGGGACAAAAGAAAATCCAAGGCTAGGAACTCAGGTTTGTTAGCTCAGTGGGACTCTTAAACACGGGCACTTGTTTCACAAAAGTGAGTGGAGGCCCATTTTCAGAGTGGTTGTCAGAAATCTAGATTTTTAAAGGAGAAATAAATATCAAGAGGGGTATTAAGTATGAGGTATCAGACTTAAAGGTAAAATAGACATCTAAAATCAGTCCTGGTTTGGAAAGAAGACAGTCAATATCACACTTGTAGAAAGGAGGCCATAAGACTATCTTGGATTTTTTCCCCCAAATATGATATTTGACAAGTGTAAAATCTTATGTATTCTTTAAATGATAAATTTCTTCAAACTGGTATTAAGAGAGGACTTCAAGGTGCTTGGGTGGCTCAGAATACATAAATAAAATCTTTTTAAAAAGATAGGATTTCAGTAATAATTTTTTAAATGACATAGATAGAGATATATTTTGGTGAGACTAAAACCTCTCTTTCTCTCGCTTTCCTCCCCTTCCACTAATTCTTTCCTCTAAATAACTAGACCTTTGCTCTGGATTTTTGACTGGCTAGAGTAATATTGTTCTAAGTTACACTGGCCATAATTTGGGTATTATGGTTTGACGGAATGTCTATTTTATTTTCAGATTTTCATATGGGAATATGACTAGTACATTGATATTTCATTGTGTCCTCTTGACTAACTCCTAGGAAAACTTGGTCCCATAGAGATTTGAGATTGTGTTGATTTAACTTTGAAAGTACACACAAACTATAGCCATTCACAAGGAAGGAAGACAGCCCAAGCTGCTGCATTCATCTCTACCCAGGCAGCTGAATAAAATACATTTGACAGCAAATGAGTAGAACATGGGATTGAAAAAGGCAGAAATTCATATTTTAATTTCATTGGATTTAATAAGCGATTTTAGATTTTAATTTATCCCTGTAAAATAATGTGAGAACATACTCTCTCTCTCTCTCTCTCTCTCTCTCTCTCTCTCTCTCTCTCTCTGTCACACACACACACACACACACACCTGGAGAATTGTTACATTCCTGGTGGTATATAATGACTTAGATTGACACCTGGTCTTGCTGCCTAATCTCAGCTCAGTTATATTAAACTTTAGGCATAATTTAAGTTAGGAAATAAAATAAGCAACAAAAATTTAGTTAATAATGGAAGCATGCTTTAAAGTTTATTTATATCTCATCCTGGCCTCATTTCAGAGATTTCTGGGGGAAAAGCTGAGATCCTTACTCTGGATCCTAGGAAAACATATAAAGGAATAGTAGTTGTTATTAAAGAAGCACCAGGATAAAAATAGACTCAGCTCTGCAAAAGCTATGCTGGGGTCTCCTCTCCACTAAGGGAGAAAAGCCAAATACTGGTTGTCAATAGAGTTGATGGTTAAGTTCAGTGAGGTAAGGGGGCAATAATCTGGGGATGAATAGAAAATATGCTCATCTAGGGGAGCCTGGGTGGCCTAGTCAGTTAAGCCTCTGGCCTTCAGCTCAGGTCTCGATCCCAGAGACCCACATCATCCGGCTCCCTACTCAGTGAGGAGTCTTCCCTCTCCCTCTGCCTCTCTCCCAGCTTGTACTCTTTCTCTCAAATAAATAAATAAAATCTTTAAAAGAAAAAACACTATGCTCATCTAAAGAGTAAGAAACGTTCATTCTACTCCCAGAAAAGGGATCAGTTTTGAAGTATCATTTATGACTCGCCTCTTCTTCCTCCTCATCAGAAAAGAAGGGTCTCTGCACATGTGTGACCTAGCCTTGTGGCTCCCTGTCTTTCTCTCAGAGCTTCCTACCTCCTGCAGTGTGTTCTCCTCATGTGTCCCCCTTTCCAGTGTCAAAACCTTTCAGGGACAGCCCCACTCTATGGAAATGTCCTGTAACTTCTCAGTTCTTCAAGCTGACTGAGTGGATAGATGATATAGATTTTATTAATTACGTTTCATACAGCATTGCCCATTCATGTTAGAAGCAAATATCTGTCACCAATAGGGCACTTTAGTGAATAATATCAATATGAAAATATCTGCTACTCCCACCAACTGGATGTATTTCAGGTTTCTACTGATGTCAGGTTTGGCCATGTGATTTGTTATATCCAAAAAAAATGATAAATGATAATTATTTATTAATGTGCTATTTCTAAGCAGAAGTTTTAGAGGCCTTCATGTGGTGATTCATTTTTTTTCCCTCCAAAATAAACTTGATATTGTTCCTGCTCCTCAGTCTGGATCCTAGATGAAACAGAGACCAGAGCCACAGGAAACCTGTAGCCAAATCATAGTTGTCATGTAATTTCAGCAAGTTTTTCTTGTACCAAGTTATCAAAGTTTAGGGCACACTTTTAAATATAGGACAAAGTGATAACTACAATTAGGGCACTGCAGTAAAAATTCAGAAATGTGCAGCATTGGCTCTGGGATTAGACGATGGACATCCAACCAACTATTATTAGAGCCAAGAAAGATGGAGGTTCATGTTCTGCAGTGGTAGATATCTGGCGAAACTATTTCCATGAATAACTTTACCTAATGAGCTTGTGACTTTGGGTAAAATGGGAAAGCAGAATTTGGTGATACAATTTAGTTTCTATAAATGAATTTGATATGTATTTAAAATCTATAAGAAAAAGATGATTTGGGGAAAGAATTTGCTAGTTTGCAAATAGAACAAAAGGGAGTTTAAAATATCTAGGAATTCTTTGACCTTCAGAAACAGAAAATGCAACTGGTTCTTACTTCCAACCACAAGAAAGATTAAAATTGAAAATTACAAAACCTCAACTTAAAGTCAAGACCAAATTAGAGGGGCACCTGGGTGGCTCAGTCGCTTAAGCATCTGTCTTCAGCTCAGGTCATGATCCTAGGATCCTGGGATCTAGCCCTGCAAAGTGCTCCCTGCTCAGGGGAGAGCTTGTTTCTCCATCTCCCAGCTCATGTACTTGGTCTCACTATATCTCAAATAAATAAATAAACTTTCTTAAAAAAAAATCAGAGAGAAGCTATAAAATGTGTTTTAAAGCCTCTGAATTGGTTAATGTAGTACCCATTAAATCATTTTAATTTGACAAAATGGCTTAGAAGAAAAAGGCTAAAGATACGGCTCTTCCATAGAAAACCTAGTCAATTCAAGTTGTCCTTAATTAAATTTAAAGAGGCATATTTTAGAAAGACCTAGGTGCATAGCTAGAAGCAAAGGCTAAATGGTATCATTTAGATAAGAAGTTAATCATGTTTCTGAGACAGTTGAGTTGAAAAAGAAATTATCCTCTAGAAAGCACTTAATAAAAGTATATTCCACATGTCCTAAGGGAGGGCCTTGAGACATCTACATAGAAGAACTTCAGCATTGCTCTGGAGAAGTTATTGCTGAGCACTTCACGCCCTTATCTTTCTGGAGTTGTCATGTTTATTGTTACTATACGTCCTGCTCCATTCCATGATATAAATGGATTGCGTAGGAAGCAGATACATTCCCTTTATAGTTCACAGGTCTCCAGATAAGCAAAAACACATCCAGAGCTGATACAAAGATAATCACTCACAAACCCTAAACCTGAATCCATGATTGATGTTCTACTTGAGGAAAGTGTGAATGTACTTTGCTTGTGGGGGAACAAAAAAGGCAATAAATTTTTACACCCAAAATATGAATTCTTATAGACTATTGTTTTAAAAACATTGATGGCTTGGGGCACCTGGGTGGCTCAGTTGCTTGGGCGACTGCCTTCAGCTCAGGTCATGATCCTGGAGACCCGGGATTGAGCCCCACATCGGGCTCCCTGCTCGGTGGGAAGCCTGCTTCTCCCTCTCTCACTCCCCCTGCTTGTGTTCCCTCTCTGGCTGTGTTTCTCTCTGTCAAATAAATAAAATCTTTAAAAACAAACAAACAAACAAACAAAAACATTGATGGCTTCTTTTTAAGAAACAGATTATACATTTTTGCCTGGTCATATGACTTGTTTTGACCAATGAAAAGTGGAAGCAGCATGTGCTATTTCGAAGCAGTGATATTACATGGTTTGGGCGCTTCTTTACTTCTCTGTGTTACCAGTGTAATAATGTTCTGAATAGTGTCTGTACCTTTCTTGTAGATCCCGGTAAAGAGGAGACAGAGAACAGAACCTAGGATGACCTATAACCAACATGTAATGGAAACAGGAGATGAATCTTTGTTTTTTGTAAGCCACAGGTATTTGGGAGAATTTGTTACCACAATATCACCTAACAGAAGCTGACTAATACAATGAGTTGGTTCAATTAAATAAAAATACCAATGGTGGCCTCCTGTCTAAGTTGAGTTCTCCAGTTTGAATGCTGATATTAAAAAAAGGTAAATTTAATTCCAATCTAACTCCCAGTTGGTTGAAAACCTTCCAATCCCCAAATTAATTGTTTTCTTTGTCTCAGACTCTCTGCTAAGTGTTTCACATATATCATCCCATTAAAACACACCAAATTCTATTGTTTGCCCACTTAACAGATAAGGAATCTGAATATGAGAAATTATATAATTCTTCCAAGGTTGTTGCCTGCCTGGTAAGTGCTCTGATTCCAGGCTCTTTGTAGCAAATTAGCATTCTCAAGTACTCAGGATAAGCCTCTAAAACTTTCTCTCACTTTCGGTCTCTGTCAATAAATAATGCCTACTGTGTGAAATTAACATATCATTTGAAATATGCTTACAGGGATCCTTTCTCTAGAACAAACATCAGAACATGTTCTGACCGCAAATTTTGTTATAAGAGAGTCTTAAAAATGATACTGTTCCCCCCACACTGAACAACAGGAAGCAACAAGCAACATTAAAGTCATTCACCTTTCTGTTTGCATCCCTGTGATAGAGAGTATGCCAATGTAACCTTCTAAACCTAAGAAAAAACAAATCCTTCTAAGCACATTCAGCTGGTTTTCTCCCCTCAGGCTAAGCATCAACCTAAGGAGAGCACCTCCAATAGCGATAGCAGGCAATGAAGATAGCAGATGTTTTCTCTTTGGCTAGACTGAAATTGAGTACTAAAAATCACTGCAGCTTCGCTCCCTGCTTCTCCTGAATCCCTCTTTGTGTAACCCTGTGTAATCCAGCAAGCCAATACAATTCTGATATAAAACACAATGTAGCGGTATCTTATAATTGTCTTCACAATGCAGCTGAAATAGGAGGAAGGGTTCCACATTTGGAATTAACTCCCATTTATTATTCTTGCAGACTCCAAAAGCCTTGAGAAATTGATCCTGTTAACTTTTGGAATTTGTGTCTTCATCTGCAAAAGGAGAATAATTTCTCACAGGTTTGTTGTACTGTTTAAACTAGAGCAATGAAAAAATAAGATAATATATTGATCAGAATAGGTTAGCGTATGCTCTGTTAATAAACAATATTAATAGTTTAAAACAAGATGAGTTTCTGTTTACATGTGCAATGTGTGGTTGTGGTTCCATAAGAACTATAAAAGGTTACTATTGTATTGTTTGTTACTATTGTATTGTTGTTGCACTATCTGGAATTTGTAACCTTTTTCACTGTGGCCAGGGAAGAGAGCACAAAAGGGTCTCATACTAGAAATTAAATGCCTCAGTCAGAAAGTGACAATGTCTCTTCCAATCACAGATCCTGGCTCCAACTAACTTAGGTACAAAAAAGCAGACCCTTTCTATGTTCCCAGAAGTAGATGAGGACAGCAGACAAATGAATTCCAAAAGACTATTCCAGAACTAAAGTTGTAGCAGACCCTATCAGATAAAATCATATCATTTAAACAATATTTTTTGTCTTTACATTTTGTTGTACCCTCCCCTACATGATCATAACCTGAAATAAGTTCCAGTGTTCAAGTTTTTCATAAAATGGAGTATTAATTAAGCATATCTGATCATTTCTGGAATTTTCTGAGGGATTATAAATCATGAAAGAAACAGGCTAATCAAAGTGGCTAAAACTGGACATTGAATAAGTGAAAGACACCAGGGGAAAATGCATACAATGGCACAGAGTAATCTCTAGCACAGTCAAAATAAGAAGGTAATTAAATTTGCTGATATTTGAGATTTCTTTGTTTGAACTCATTCATCTTATGTCCCTCTCTGATAACTAATTAGAATTTTCCGTGTTCATTTGGATTCTATTTGCTTTGCAATTTGAAAACTTGGATGTTATATATGAGATAATTGCAATGCTGTAAAACTGTAAGTTTATATTCATTTTAATTATAACTGCGCTGGTGGCTAAATATCCTGTTTTCCAACTGCTTCACCTAGAGGCAGTGTTAATAAGACTCTAAATTGGACCTATAATCTGGTATTTATGTTTAAAAATCAATTTACTTAATTTGAGGGTCCTTCCTCGCATGAGTATATGGTAAACTACAAGGACATGGTAGAGACATTTAGACTATTTTAAGTCTTAAAATCCTTCTTTATGACTATAGTACCTTTTGATTGAACCATAAAGAAATTTCAAAGGCTGTCCATATTATTACAATGTGGAGGAACTATATGTTGGTAGAAAACCACAGATCTATATATTCAATAGTTTTTTAGGATGTTTATTAAAATTCTAACATTTTTAAGTATCCAGAAAAAATTAATGATCCTACATTAAACAATTATAGTAATAAGAATAAACTTATAATATCTTTAGGGAAGAAAGTTATTAAAGCAAGGTAGATGATAGTTATGTGGGAAAAGAGGGACTCTTCCTTCAATGATACAACATATGCCAGGTTTTCCGTGCTAAGAAGAAACAGGAACAGAGATTAGAAATATGCCATTATATTCTTACCAAAAATGATGATACCGGGTGAAAAGAATATTTTTCTATATACTTCAGCCAAAGTGAGAATCTTCAATTAAGCCAGAAAACCTAAAGGTTTGGAGAGTGACAATAGAGAAAGCAAAGTCTTGAGAACATGAGTTTACTTAACCTCTGCTGCAGAGTAGAAGTACTAAATAAAGAACCCTTGGTGAAATCACAGCAACCTAGACACATAGCTGTTTCTAACCCACTAAGAGCTAGAACAACATGAAGCCATATAATGACAGCAGTAAACCACGTACAAGACTAACTATGCTCAGTCCTAGAGCTGGAACTGCTGACTGTTTCCTGGCACTTACAATCTGAATTTGAAAACAAATCTGACATTAAAGCTAGTCAACTGCCTGTACTAGAGATAAGCAAAGTTAAAATAATCTCCCCTATTGTGTTCAAAACAAGTATTTGAAAAATAATTTTTAAATAGCTACTCATTGTTCATAACCTACATAGATCAACTAACAATGACACTTTAAAAAAAATTTTTTTAAAAGATTTTATATATTTGAGAGAATGAGAAAATGAGCAGGGGGTAGGAAAAGGAGAGGGAGAAGCAGACTCCTGCTGAGCAGGGAGCCTAATGTGCAGTTCCATCCATGAACCTTGAGATCATGATCAGAGCTGAAGGCAGATGCTTAACTGGTTGAGCCACTCAGGTGCCCCGACACTGTTTTAAAAAAGAGTTTATTTATATAAAGACTAAGTCCTGGTTTATGCTTCATGTTTCATGAGAGACATACAGCCTCTTTTTATTAATATATTCATACCTTTTACTTGCTAATAAATACTTCAAGTGTAAGCACATATCCTCAAGATATATCCAGGGTTAGGATGATACATTCTATCCTAATTCAAGAATCAAATAAAAAGAATGCTATTGTTTAATTCTGTAATGTTATATATTATTTTACCTGTTTCACTACTCCGAAGCAATTAAACTACTACTACTCTTCAGTAAATGGCAATGAAACACTTCCTTCCTAGTAAATCTTAAACTACTAATCTAGATTTAACACAAGTTGATGGAGAAGGGGCATGATAGTTATCTCATACAATAGTGCTCCATTATTTTTAAATTTATTCCTAGAGTAAATTTTCTAACATGGTACCTAGTCATTTAGGAAATAAACTGATAATAAATTCTGCACAAGTAACTTAAATGTCCTCCAGCCTTTTCTAGGACAAACTTCCTCTGTGCTATGTGGGAATAGAGCCATTTGATCATTCCTGAGCTATCCCAATGGGCAGCTTCATCCTCTCATTGGGTGTGCTCCCCACTGTTCTTAGCTCTGCCACAATTGGCACTGCTTTTGTTTCTCTATCGACTCAGCACTTGATAAAATGCTGTATTGGCCTCAAGTAAAATTCCAAAGCAGAGGAAAGAGCAGCCCTTCTCCAAAGCCGCAAGTAGTCTTCAAAGCTCCAGATAAAGTCCAAACTTGTAATCAACAACTACCCAAAATGCAAAGGCTCCTGGGATAATTTTCAGTGTATTTATAATTGCATAAGAATAACCTGTTCGGTTAAACACCTCTTACCCCCACATGTATATTAGACACCTGGAAACAGTGTTTTTTACCCTCAGGCTAAAATCATGAAAAATGTCTTCTAATGTATAAGAATATCCAGGTATCTGTTAGAAATTCATATTTCCAACCCTCTGTTCCTCCCTGTAATATGTATTTTAATTACTGCTTCAGGTGATTATTATGATCTGATAACAAAGAAATACTGCTCAGAAAAATTGAACAATCTCTCTAGAAAAGATTCCAAGTTTAGTTTGAGGCTAGAGAAAGAATCAGATTAGAGCCTGAAGTAGCCACAAATAGGCACAAGGGAAATACTTGGGAGGAAGAGAGGAAAAAGAAAAGGAAGACGAGGAGGAAGGAAAGAAAGAAGGAAAGATGTTGGAAAAGACAGAATGGGAAGCTCCTGATAACAGGATTCATGATGTGCTGACAAACTAAAGGCTTAATTTCTCTAAGAAAAAAATAGTTGAAGGAAAACACACAGAATAGGACTTTGTATTTGTGAACAAGTTAATATACTTATTTTTTTTATAGCCCCACCTCCATTAGCTTTCAAATATAAGGACAATTATAAACATGTTACTACTTTCAGTATGGTCTACACAATAAAAAAATAAGAAAATAAAAAATAGAAAAATCAAGGAAATAAAAATAAAGAATATAAGAAATCACACTGAGAAATACAGCAATGGATGTTTAGTTTCATTCAACATAATTATTGATGCATAAAATATACAACCTCTAGAAGAAAAATCTGAGATGACCTCAAATGGACAAATGGGGAATGTAGGAAGTTTTTTCTATTATATAATGGCAGGATATAAATATAATATAAATCTAAACAATCATAGAAACATAAAAGTTAAATACTCTTTAAAAATGTTTGAAAGTAACCTATATAAATACAGTAACAGAAGGTTCAACCTGCATATAGCTAACAGAAAAAAAAATATTTCAAATGGTTTGATAGTAGGCATGCAATTCTAATGAAATAAAGAGAAATAATGATAAATTGAAAAAGATAAAATAAGATTGTAGAAATAAATCCAAAGTAAAATAAGGATAAGTTAACCTCCTATTTTAAAGCAGATCCTTTAAGATTTGGGGATTTACACCTACTCATGAAAGTACTTGCATTAAACTTACTTAGGATGAAATAATCCAACAACAACAACAACAAAGCAAAGAAAATAGAAAGTGTGTCTAGAAGGACTCTGGTTAAGTATTTTGTATTAAAAATGAACTCCTTCTAAAACTCCATTGAAATTAGAACAAAAAGAAAAAATACGCTTCTACCAACAAAAAGAAGACACAGTGGTTGAAGAGGTGTAATTTCTGGAAGAAGGAAACCAAATGAATGGAGACTTTACAAAGCTCATAAAACTTTCACTTCACTTTAAAAGGGTCACCCGGGTCGTGGGGGGTGGGTATTCATGCTACAGATTCTGGGAAAATTTCAAGTATGAGAGTCAACAACACCTTTGAAGACTGGTTTGTAGATGAAGCAGAAAACAGGGAGATTTATTAAAGTCATATGAAACATTATTAGGTTTCAGATCCCCTTTTCAACTTAATGACTATACCTACAAACTGGCAAAAACACAAAAATATGAGATTTCTTATTTGGAGATGCAAGAAATCAGGAGGTATTAGGTGTAGGGGTGTTGTGCTATAAACAGTGATTAAGTGAAAGTCAACATATAATACAGGAAGCTTCCCCCTCTACTTACCTCCTTCTGATTGTTCCTTCCCCA
Organism: Spilogale gracilis; assembly: GCA_004023965.1. Taxonomy (NCBI): domain Eukaryota; kingdom Metazoa; phylum Chordata; class Mammalia; order Carnivora; family Mephitidae; genus Spilogale; species Spilogale gracilis. Next base: position 6,061 of record PITA01020804.1, on the reverse strand, counting down.
ATTTAGCTCAGTAACCACATCCTCCAGGTATAAGAGTGGAAAATTTCTGTCTGGGGGAAATGAATCAATCAAAGAGAAACACTGAGAGATAACGGGCAGTCATGTCCCCCCAGTGAAACATCTCATCAGTGGAAAGGTCTGAGATTTCCTTTAAAAAAGCTAGTGGTGCTTAATTGCTAAACATGAATAGAAAATCAAAGAGTTCCACATATTAGAGAAAGATGTTGTCATGTAAGATACAAATCAAAACAAAGGGGAAAAAGGAAAATGAAAAAACATAGACAATGATGGGGATCAATGAAAATAAAACCAATTTATTTAATTACGATTTACATACTCAGGGAGGGAAAAAGAAATCAAGCATCCATGAACTAATAGGACACTCTTGAAGGAAGAAGTATTCGGAAAAGAAGAGCCACATTTCCTAATCTTCTGCTAGGAGGATGTGGTCAGTTATTGAGCCATACTGGGGAAGGAGCAGGAGGAAGAGGTAAACCAAGAGGGAAGGTATCTGCATTCTCTGTTGACTGACTTTTAATCACTGACACAGCTCAAATCTGTCGCACCTAGTAATTACCTGTTTCTTGGGGTTCAATGGCTTTGCCTCTACACTCGAATGTTGAGCACAGTCCTGTAAAGCATAATCATGATAAATAAAAACTTGAAACTTTCTTACTAAAAACCCAAATAAATAGTTTTAAAAAGTTGTGGGCTATTTCTGGATCTGAGTCTGGAGGAGCTCCAGGTCTGCTGTTTCTCGTAATTTTTATTAAGTGCCAGACATCGATTATAAAATAAGACTGTCTGATGTAAATAATATTTTTGTATACAAATACTACATTTGTTAAGTGATTCATGAGAGATAGGTGGGGGAGGATAAAAGGATAAAAAGGTTTAGTCAAGAATTGAGTGGCATTTGTGTTTCATTGCTGCTAGAGTTTACTCAGGTAGACCAGACTGGGATCCTCAATGAGGCCCATAGTTCCAAAGAATTTAAGAGGAATGAATCAGTCATTTTATGGGAGATGGTTCTAAAATAAGAACCAGATGCCAGACATATGTCATTTCTAGAAACCCCTACATATTATATGCCTGGAGCAAAAATAAGGGTAAGGGACACAATTTTGGATGCTTTGCTGGTTTCACAAAGCATAGTGATTAAGAACTGCTCATTGGTTATGATAAACACATTGACAAAAAAGGATTTGACTTAATGAGGGATGTAGTATGTCCCATGTAATTGTAACCATTTAATATGTACCATGAATATTCATGCGGTAAAGAGTATTATATACAATGAAACATTATATGTATTAACTAATATTAGTATTAAAATAAAAAGAAAATTTTATGGAAGAATGAAAGTGGGACAATGATGAAACAGTGTTCTAGTCATAACATAAATACAAGCACTTGGTTTTATTATCATAGTTATTTTCTTGCCTGATAGTCTTTCAAAATGTCAATATTTTCAAAAGAATTTAAATATTATTTAAAACCTTCATTATTTAAATTCAATTAAAATAATCAATTATCAAATTTAAAACTCCTTATCTTTATAACCTTTCTTATAACATAAAATACCTAAGGCATTTCAATTTTTTTGCTACTTATTTTTACCATATAGGGATATTTCACCAGACATATTAATAAAGTGTCCATAAATCTTCAAATAAATTTATCTTTGTTTTGCATTCATAAATAACTAAGTTATGCAAAGATTTCTGCTATAAAGAAACTACCTTAGTTTTAACAAGTTTGGCATAATGTATTTTGTACCTCAAGGGTTCATTTGCATTTATCAAATAGACTATGATAAATCAAAAGAATAATACTTAAATTCAACTGCGTAAAATGGATATATCAGTTAAGAATTGTTTTCAGCTCTAACTGAACACACCCTGCCAAAACCAAAACAAAACAATCAGCTTTAAACTAGTGGTTATCAAACTTTTCTGTGTTAGAATCATTTGGGGAGCTTTGACAATTCCCAATGCCCAGGCTGCATCCTATATAAATTAAATCAGTATGTCTTGAGATAGAACCCAGACATCTCAAGTACTTAAAACTCTCCAGGTGTTTCCATTCGCAGTCAAGTTTAAGAGCCAGTGGCTTAAATAAGATAAAACATAATTCTCTCTTGTGTAAAAAGTAGTTTAGAGCTTATATACAGATTTACAGGGTCATCAGGGACTCAGGCTCCTATTTTTCCACCCTTCTATCCTTCAGAGTCAACTCATTATAAAAGATAAGTAATAAATCTCTCGTGATTATAGCCTTGCTTCAGGCAGGCAACAGAGAAAGTAGGAGGCAAAAAAAGCTTTGTACCCCTTGCCTTTATGCAGCATTCCCTGAAGTCACACCTAACACTTACACCTTCATGTAGGTGGAAAGAATCAGGCATATGAACATAATGCCCAGTTTTCTCCTACAAAAGATAGATGCTGGAGTCAAAAAGCAATCTTTCACATCATACTTAAAACACCACCAAAATATGCCTCCCACACTGAAAATATGAAAATTTTATGATTTTAAAATCGAGTCAAAGATACCACATCTTATTGATGTTGAAGAAGACTACAATAAAAATTAAAAACTAACAAGTTAAATGCTTATGCCTCCAAATACGATTCCTTGGTAGGTCTTCTCATTGGTTGAGACTAATAAAGAAAAACAGGGAAGAAAGTTTTGGTTTAATATTATAATGTAGATTCTCCCAAGATATGCAGAATGTGGACTGAAATGTTATGATGGCACGAAACTGAACAAAAGGGGAAAGAAAAGGATTATGATGTATATTTCCTAAATGGAACATCAATAGAAAAATGTTTCCAAACAATATCATTATATATACATATAAACACACACACACACACATACACATGTGTGTTCAATTTTTCAAAATATATTAGGATTATAAATACTAAAAGTAGTCTGCTATGAAAATATTGTAATAGGATGGTGTGAAGACAATATGTAGGCATGTATATTGTTAATATGAATATCGGCACTTGGCCAAAAGAGCCAAAAATGTATAATTTAGAACTCTCAGCTGTAAAAGAAGAGTTCTTTAAGAATAATGGTAAGTAATGGTGATCATACTTGAAATTAATATATAGCTCTTCAATTTTATTAAGTCAAATGGAACCTAATGTCAAGGACTGTGAAGAGTCTGAGATTTTGCCATACAAATTAGCCTACCAGTTTTTTTAATGCTGGGGAAGATTCCAGAGTCAGAGATAAAGAATGATTTACTCTCACAGCAAAAACAGTAGCCAAAATATCAACAATTTTATCCCACTTCCCTGAGGTCCATTCCCACAATATAACATAAAGAGGGCCCGGTGACACCCGTACACATGGTGGGTTGCATTAATGTGGATGATCCCTAAGCTTCACGAACCCAAATATTTTATAATGGGCAGGAGGTATACTTGCCCTTTTCCTGGGGGGAGGCTATCCCTATTTTACAAAGCTGTAAACAAACTTTTTTGTTTGGCACTGTCCATGTCTTTCAGGGCTACTTGCACACAAATATCCTTGAAAAGATAGCCTAAAACAAAGGGCCATCAGTGTCTCCTGGGACATTCCTTTGAACGAATAGTACCCAGTGCCAGATGTATGATAAGGTTGTTTCCTGTCCTTTCTGTATTCTTACATTTACTCATGTTGATATTTTGGGGTACTAAATATTTTGTGTTTATAATGCTTGATATCTTGATATCACTGGTCTAAATCTTAAGGATTTTAGATCCTAGGTATATGTTAAATCCCTCATTTTCTCCCATTTCTACGACCAATGCATTAATCCTCATTCCTTCAGTGTTCTCTTGTACCCCAGCATTAACCACCCAACTATTGAAACATGTACCCTCACCAAAGCAGCACAATCCTTTTCATAATGCAAATCTGGCTGTTCATATAGCTTTCCACCCCATTAACCCCAGTAAAAAAAATCAAAGCTATTAATGTGGCTAACAGGCCATGCAATTATTATTCTTGCATTCTTTTTCCAACCAACCGCATCTAAAACTCTTGCTACTACTTCCACATTGGCCTTCTTCTGGTCCTCATGTTTCCCACATGCTCACTTGCCAGAGAAAAATGGCATGTATTGTTTCTGACTCACCTGATTAACATGCCCATGTTTTAGTTCAAGAATCACATCCTTAGCAATTTTCCCTAATCTCTCTAGGTGTTAAATGCCCTTATTATGAAATCTTAAAGCCCTAGGTATTTTTCCTTTATAAATACCTTAAACACTTACCATTTAACATTTGTGTGATCATTTTATTAATTTCTGCTTCCTCCAATAAATTATAAATGATTTGAGGATAGGAATAATATCTGTGTTGGGTCATCATTATGTGACACATCACTGAATGCCTTAGCATTAGTACACACTCCACAAGTGTGTACAATAACTTAATTGCTGAATTTACTGTCCTATGGATTATAATACGAAAAAAGGGAAAAGTTTGCTTTGATAATCACTTGTTACTAGGTAAATAATATAATCATATATTTGAACTTGATGTAGGTATTATAGTTTATGGAAATACATTTACTATATGTATATAATGTTCATAATGTACTGTTAAATAAGTAGACTGAAAAGAATATTGCAAATAATATAATCTACCTTAAATGTACAAGTGTAAAGTAGATGAAAGTAAATAAACCAAATCTTTGAGTGATTGGATTTCATTTCTTCTTTAGCTAACTAGCATTTTCTATATCTTTCATACATATTATATGACAAAAAAAGCACATGAAATGTAAAGTTTTAAAATTTTTTTACCAAATAGCCAAACACTATATATAACCCCCACAATAGTCATTTCAGAAAATACTGTGCACTATTTGCAGTCCAATTGAATAATTTTAAAGAAATAAAATTATACGTATAAAACCATCCTACGGAGACTAGAAACACATACATTAAGCTTACAATATCATCATAATGACATGAAAGGCCACATAAAATTGAATCATGTTGAAGATTTGAAAATATAATTCTTCTATTTCCTAACTTTTATTATAGAAGTAAATCAATGGTATTTTTCTCTCCTTACATAAGGATTCACTGTTATAATCAATATCCTCAAACAGACTTGAATTTTCTCTTACATTGCAAATCTACAATTGATGAAACAGAACAATAGTGGTATTTATGCATTATTTGCTGTAGTATGTTTTAAATGGATCCCTGATGGCCTACGGGAATTATTGGTTCTTCTCTAAGCACATACCTAAATTTTAGAAAGTGACTTTACTGCTGAATAAAAGGACATTTCTGATAGTGACTTTGATTTTTACTCTATGCTGAAGAAGTATACAGAAAAATTTGGAGGGTAACAATCAGAGCTGAGTTGGACCTTTTCTGGATATAGGGAAAAGGGCACACTGAAAAAGACTGTTTACCATAGAAATATCTCAAACATGAACTAGAAATTGGAAAATGAATAAATTTTGTTCTTACCACAAACAAAGAGAACTATCAATAGAATTATACTGAATTTCACATTGGGGAACCAATTTCAGTCAACATATTCATAGTGATTTTGGTCAATGTATAAAGAGTGACCTAGTTAGGAATTTTAGAGACAAACTGTAAATAACAGGGTAAATTTATGAATGACCTCAATGTTTTCCTTGTTTCTATTATTTAGTAGTTAGAAAAATAAGTTTTGCTTAATTATTTATAAATAATGTTCAGTTTGAGAAATAGTGATTTTTTTTTAAGTGTATTGATAGAAATTCTGTTAAAGGCAGCAGCTTAAATGTTTGCCTCTATTAGTCCTCTCCTCGAAATTAACCCTGAGTGAGCAGAGAGGAGACTAAATAAGTATAAAAAGAATATGGATGGGAGGGTCAAGATGGCGGAAGGCCAGGTGACCGCATTTCAGGGAGTTCCCTGAAGAGAGCTGAATTCCAACAAAAAAACCACTACAAGACCACCGTGAACACCCATGAAACCAGCCTGAAATGTGATATTTCCCACTTCTGGACCGCCACGAGAGACAAAGAACATCGGCAAAAAGGTAGAAACAAATTGGAG
>PITA01020803.1:0-34119 GCA_004023965.1 Spilogale gracilis | reverse complement strand
AAAAAAAAAAAAAAAAAAAAAACAGTGGTAAAGATGATGGCTTCCCATTGCAAGAAGAAGAATTCAGTGTTCTTATCCAGCCTTATCAATCTCTGGTTGACATGATTTCTGCCCAATGTTCCCCCTTCTTATATTTTAGCCATCCTGTTTTTCAGGAAGTTTCTTGAATAACTAAGCTCATTTCTGCCATCAAAATTTAATATTTGCTACTATTTTTAACTTGAACACATTCCAACAGTTCTTTCCAGCTCTTTATAGAACATGGTTTCTTCTTATATTGTGGGTCTCAAACCCATGTTATCTCTTTAGTGAATCCTGTCTCTATGATGCCACCAAATGTGTGGTTTATGTGAGACCATTTCTAACAGTACCCTGTTTTATCTCATTCATAACACATATTGTTACTGGATTATTCATTTTTCACTTGTACATATTTTTTGGGTATAAAATAATAAAGTTACGAAGGTAAAGATCTTTTTTTTTAAGTTTTTATTTATTCGACAGAGAGAGGGATCACAAGTAGGCAGAGAGGAAGGCAGAGAGCGGAGGAAGAAGCAGGCTTCCTGCTGAGCAAAGAGCTGGATGCGGGCCTTGATCCCAGGACCCTGAGAACATGACTTGAGCTGAAGGCCGAGGATTAACCCTCTGAGCCACCCAGGCACCGGAGGGCAAAGATCTTTCATGTATTTTGTTTCCTTCAGCATTGCCTTTGACTTTTTGAGGGGAGAGGGTGGGAGAGGTAGGTGGGAGAATGATTCAAGAGAGTGTATGGAGTCCAGAGTGTATGAAACTGGTAGTACAAGAATGGGATGAGATAAGTAAAGGAGATGGAAAGCCCCCAAGATTCTTTTTTCTATTGATGTCTATACTCCAGTGAAAATGATATGACATATGTAATTGTCTAGCACATATTATTCACTAAGTATCAGTTGCCTTTTCTGGCAGAATTTTCCACAAGCTGTACCTAGATATTGTCATCCTTCCTTTTTCTGGGACTGAAGTTCATCGAGAAAAATAAGGAACAAAAAATACAGTACAGTTTAGGTAATGCAGTTGGCTAGCTGGCTCCATGCAGGGCCTTGCTGTGCCCCTATCCTTCCCACTCTGCTCTTCCAGATGGAGCCAGAGTAGAGTTTTCCAAGTGGCTTTCCTTAGATCTAGTCAGCTTTTCCAAGAAGATTCCATGTGGAGGGGTATGACTGCAAGTCTGTGGTGCACAGTCCTCTCTCTTGGGCAATGATAATGTAGGGAAAGAAGCAGACACTCATGCTAATTTCACAGGCTGTCTACAGGATCTCATCAGTCTTGCTGTGCTCCGTATCTTGGAAAACCACATCATTCACAGGTAGGACTTGATCTCTTTTCTAAAGTTCTGCTTGATGCGCATCAGAGTCAGGAATAGTATTGTAGATAAAATTTTCTAGATGGGAGGCCTTTCCTCCTCAGATATGAAATCCCAGCTGAGTTATAGGAGGTGTCTTCAGTGTGACATTCAAGACAGAAACTGAGTCAACTCATTTTTGTGGTCTGGGTAATATACCCTTTCATGAGGAGGAATCCATGCTGGGGGATTCTCATAGGCATAGAGAAAAACTTCCTGCTAGTCATCATAAGGAATCTGGTTGTCCATTTCTAGCAAGTCCCCTCAAAACTCAGGTGCCTCAGGCTCCACTCACTGCCAATTCAACCTAGAAACTAGAAGTAGATTTTCAGATGGATCCAAAAGGGTGGTTTAGGATGCAGCTTTCAGGCCCTCCCCTTCCCAATGCAGCAAGATCTTTTATGTCTTATTCATCACCATATGTGCCTAGAACTGCCTGATATGTACTAGTTCTCAAGGAACATTTATTGAATAAATAAATGGGTGGCTAAAGAGATGTTATATTCACTCATAGATGATGAAAAAAGGCCAAGGGAATATAGAAATTCTAAACAACATAATCAGGAATAAATAGAAGTCAGTTGATATAAATAGGTATCTACAAACTGTGTGGCAGTTTATCAATGGCTAACACATAAGCATTGATTTATAAAATGCACATTCAGGAGTTCTTCAGAGTGATATTTCTTTTTTCCAATCATCAAGACATGTCTAAGGACTAGTGGCTTTAACTTATATTGAAATGAGTGAACTAGCTAGACTTTCATATATTTCTACTCAAGTAAGCATGAAATTAACTGAGATGCATTATATTCTTCCACAAAATGTCAGTATGAAATTCAAATCCATCACTGAATGTGGCTAAATTGTTCTTTACAGTTGCTGTATTGTGGTACTAACCAAAGATATGACCCAATCAAACATCACCATGATAGTTATCATGGCACCCCATTTTCCATAATTTATACTTTTACCTCAACTGGAAGAGGTACAGCCAGATTTGCTACATCACTTAGCTTCAAGAATATCTTGTATTCTGTCCCCCATGGATTATATAATTAGACAGCTCTGGCAATGATTATGGTAGAATCTCATCTTTGTGAAAATAGATTAAATAGTTTCTTGCGCCTCCCCCTCTCCCAAGATTCCTGCCCAACAATCACACTTATCAAATGTGGCTCTTTTCAACAGGTGTAATTATTTTTTTTATTCCCTTTCATGTAGAGAGGGCACAACAGAAAGAGAAATGTGCCATGATCCATGTAGAAGCATAACATTAAGATTCCAAGATTTAACTGAGGAATATTTTGAGGGTTTAAAGTTGAAGCCTTTTATTCCTCTGAAGAAAAATCTTCAAGTGACAAAGAAAGACAATATGGAGGTTGGCTTAATGTCTAAAGATAATTTTCATTTAGTCTGGTTATTCAACAACTATTATATTCCTTTAGGAAATTTCCAAAAGATGATTGTGCAATATGACATAAATTTTGATCAAACTAGAGAGAAGAAAGATAACATATCCTCTGATATTAATTCTTCGAGTTTTGCCTCACTTTGCTATTCTTAATGAAGTCTATCTCTTTCTTCCTGAATTCCAAAGACTATTAGTTTGTTCCTTTATGTACTACAACTTAGCATATTTATATTGTGGTGTGGCCAATTGTACACATTTTTCATCTCACCCTAGCTTATAACCCCATGAAGGGAAGGATTTGAGATTTATTTTTTCTTTCTCATGGGTACTAATAATATATCATAACTCTTGGGTTTCAAAATTTGTCAAGCAGTAACTAAAATTGCTCTTTTTAAGTGTTCATGAGACTTCTGTTAAGTACTTTACAAAAATTATCTCATGGCAGGAAAAAAAAAGAGGAAGGAAGGACATGAATGAGGAAGAAAGAATTCCTACTAAGAGTTATTTTTTTAAGATAAGAGGGCTTTGATCTAAGGACTTTAAGAGCTAAGTTTTCCTCATATTTTCAAACCTTTATTTAAGTCCACTGGAGGTAGGAATGCCAAGCATCAAGATACCAACTAAAGTTTTCATCGACAAGGGGACAGCTTGCTTCTAATGTTTAGGCAATTAAAAGATCTAAATGGGAGACACTGCTTTGCCAACACTAAAGTCTGCCTTGGTAACTCTGCCACACATTCCAATCCCCACATGGGTCCCATTGATCTCTTAAGACAGCAACAATTAATTCCAGTTGTCTCTTTGGGCAAAATATATTCTGAGCTCACTTGTGAAATTGTGCATTTTCTAACAAGTCTCTTTGTTTTCCACATTCCAAGAAAGTGCATTTACCTCCTAATGGTGCAAGATGCTACAAAACCAAGTTTTCCATAGCAAATATTTGTTATCACTCTCAGTGTCTCTCAGGGCTTACCTGTGTATCCTTAAAAAAGTCTTTTAGCCTCAATTTTCCCTCTCTTAAATGTGAATAATAATTTTACTGCTTGTCTCCTTACCAGAATATTAGTGAGGGGAGAGTGGAAGTGAAATAAAATACTATAAAAATCAGAAATATAGATGTAAGTTCCCAAGAAAAAGTACTGTCAGACAGGTCAACTCCCTCAGGGATACTGCATTTTACTGACAAATACTTAATATTTTAGCATGTTCAGAGCCAGTATCTTTGCCTAAATTATTTGGAAGGAACATAAGAATAAAGAATCCAAGAGAGAATATAAGAGAATAGAGTGCTCCCCAAAAATGAGATTAATTGCATTATTTTACCCCTCTCAAGAACAACAGTAAAGCAAGAATCTTACATTTCAATAAAAAAAAGAATTTAGCATTTCTTTAATCAGAACTATAACAAAGGCACAAAAAGAAGTGGGAGCAAATTAGGCAAATAGGAAGAAAATAAATTCCTAAATTCACTTTAGGATTATACTATTATCTTCTTTATTTTCCTATCATTTTATACAATAGTTATTATCAAAGGTAGTTATTTGGCTAACAGCAAAGGGAAAAAAAAGTTTAGTTTTGATGACAAAAATGTATACTTCTAATGTGTATGATTCTCCTCTGTATTTTCTTTATTTTTTTCCAAGATTTTATTTATTTATTTGACAGAGGGAACACAAGCAAGGGAAGTGAGAGAGGGAGAAGCAGGCTTCCCACCAAACAGGGATTCCAATCGGGGAGCTATCCTGGGACTCCAGGATCATGACCTGAGCCAAAGACAGACGCCCAATGCGTGAGCCATCCAGGCGCCCTTCTCCTCTGGTATTTTCTATTGTTTATCTGGAAAAATTCCTTATATCATTTTTTGTTCAACCTGAATCCAAATAAAATATTCTTGAATATGTTTTTAAATAACGAGCTTCAAGGAATTTGAAGCTGTTGTAATACAGTATAAAGAATTTTTACATGAAGGATCAGAAAGACTAGTTTTGGTTTAATAACTGGGAAATGGCCTAAACCATACAATTTACCTTGGTATTGAGTTGTTCCTTTGGATAGACTTACTAGGTGGGGGAGCAACAAAGTTGTAAAAAGGAAAGATACTTCTGAATTCTTATTTCTAAGATCTATATTATTTTAGTATGAAAAGATATTTGATTTTCATCTCTAATAATTTGTTTCATTTCACATTTTTTCTTGTGGCGATTTTGATTTTAGGAAAGATTAATTACAAAAATGAAAATTTATCACTTGGATTTAATGGGATTTCTTGAAGTGATTTTATTTTTTTCTACTGGTTGATTATAGCCAAACTACATTTGCCCAAAGGCACTCTCTTCCAGTTTATCAGTGCAAGTATCTGTATGATGTCAAAGGGAAAAAGAATAGACCCCCAGGGACACCTCGGTAGTTCAGTTGGTTAAGCATCTGCCTTCAGTTCAGTTCATGATCCCCAGGATTTTAGGATCAAGGCCTAGTCCTGGGTCAAGCCCCATGTCAGGCTTCAGTGGGAGTCTGCTTCTCCTTCTCTCTCAGTTTCTCCTGCTGTTCATGCTCGCTCACTTTCTCTCGCCCTCTCAAGTACATAAATAAAATATTTTTTAAAAAAGACCCCCAATTAAAAAAATAAATCTATGCAACTAAAAATCAAAAGTTTCTTAAGAAATTTTGGTAAGCAATAGGCAAAAATAAAAAAAACGATTCATAAAGAAGATGTTCAGAAAAGATTTTTTAAATGACTTAAACATGTCTATAATGGTAAATTCGAGTTACAAACTCTTTTAACTTTGGTTCAGCAATCTTATTTTCGGGAGGCATATTTTCAGGGAGGCAAATAAATCCTTATACTTTGGTCTCCTAGATGAACATACTATATTCTGGGTCCTTATAACTCCTGTACTTCCAGGTCTTGGCTAAATGATCTGTTTCTTATGTCCTCAAAAATCAAAATTCTGCTTAGGCCAAGAGTTTAAAAAGTAGATACTTTGCATTTTATTTATTTATTTATTTTTGCATTTCAAGATTTATCTCTTTAAAAGAAAATGCTGGGTTCTTTTTTGGTACCAGACTATATCAAAACTAATGACCTAATGACGTACCACCTCAGGGTGTCGTGAGAGCCATCTCAAAAGACAAGTGTTTGACAGAAGATGATACTTTCAGCATGAAATTTTAAGCACTCTCTGGTTTAGAAGGATGTTAATGGATAAAAAGATTGAAAGAAAAAAATAAGACAACCAAAATCTGATGTTAACTTCAGAAAGAAAGATACCATCTTTGAGTAACAGAAAATAGAATAATAACTTCAGTTATTGCATAGTATTACAATAATAAATATATATTTCAATTTATTTATCTTTGCTTGGAAATAGAGTAGTATAATAAATGTGGCATAATGAAGTTAACTCTTAATGGTTTGCTATTATGTTTTATTCTTCAATAATTGTTGTATTGAGTGATTTCTTACAGTATTCTTACACTGTAAGAATAGTGAGAGCTAATATTTATCTCGTATTCACTATGTCTCAAGTATTGATCTAAGCCATTTTTTAAAATGAATTTTCTTATTCTGTGCTTTTAACATGAGTCCCCAGACTTTTAACAGTCTGGGGGATTTGAGTTTTTTTAATATGTTTTTTTAAATAAAAACTAGGACAGAAATAAGTAATTAGTTTCAAATAACACATAGTTAATGTGAAACCCCAATTCTGATCTAAGTAGTTTGGCTTCAAAGTCCACCATAACTTTTGTTACAGGAATAGTAATGGATTAAATATTGGCACCACTTTCAAGGGACTTAAGCTGTAAAAAGGGGGATATGGGGCTTACAAAGCAAAGGGTAATACCCAGTAGAAAGTTTCAAGGTACACAAAAGAGACATCTAGGGAATGTCAAAGACAATGATGTCTTCCAGGAACAACTTTGTAGGCAAAGAACCAGAAGGGAAAGCCAACAGATACAGATATATAAGCAGTTAAGCTACAGAAAGTGTTAGATATTATGTTTTCATTATGTAGCAATCATAGTGTAAGCACAGAGGAGAATGTAACCAATCTCCTAGAAGCTGTAGAGAAGAGTAGATAAAGGTTTCCTAAATCTTGAAAGAGAGGTAGATGATCCAGGTGACTGAAGGCACATCAGACAAAGGGAAAAGTTGATAAAAGTTGAGTACTGAGAAGAATTAAGCAAGGCTGAAGGAGCATGAGATAGCCAGACATGTCTGAAAATAGCAGGAACTTTAATTTACTGGAGTACAAAATGCGGGGTAGATATCTATTTCAATGTAAAATCTTAATCTATGGCAAACATAGAAAAAAGAATAGATGAAATACTGTTTACTTTTCTTCAATAAATCCTCTGCCAATTACAGACTCTTTCTGTAAAAGGTGGCAGGGGTTTGTTAAAACATGAGTCCTTAGTAATAGATTCTACTATGGAGTTGTACCCTATAATACATAATTTATTCAATCACTTATTTATTCACTCATTATGCTTAATGTATTTGTTACTTATGTCTTTATCATGTTTTATGTCATTATAATATTTGTCAATGTGCTAGGAACCTTAAGGGACACAAAGGTGAATGATAAATAGGGTCTCTCCTATAGATCCTTAAAGCCTTGCCGGCAGAGCTATGGCATACAGGCAAGTACCCATTCTGATTACGTGGAGTCCATGCAGAACTGCTTGTTAATTATTTTGAATATTACTCCTGTTTGTAGGAAAGTTGGCTTATACTGAAGCATGTCCATAAAATGTTGTAATGGTCCATTTTACAATTTATATAATTATTGAGTCAGTTGTTAAATACATCATTATTCAAAAGCAAATCATAGAAACTTACAATTAAATTTTATTAAAAAAGAAAGAAAAGAAGTACTAAAAACTCATTGCTTTTTATAAATATACTTTACTATTTTCTATGCTCTTGAAGTTATTGCCAATTGTATCTGTATTGTGGAAATGCTATGCAATGATAGGCTACTTACTATGCATCTCTTTCCAAATTTGCATTCAGTGATTAATTTGATATATGTTTAAAAAAATTGTAGGACTATTTGCATCATGGAAATAATCAGATCTATAAATTAGGATTCTATTTTCCACTTGAAAAATTTGGTTGTTAAATATTTACCAGCACATGACTGCTCATTCATAAAGCAGCAATACAAAGTATATCACTGTGTTTTTATCTGCTCTAACTGGAGTAAATAGGTACCTCAACCCATCCTCAGAAATAGAAGCTCAAGCTCTCCATGCACTTCCTAGTAACATCAGCAAGTCTAGATTAGCCTCCAACACTCATCCTACCATATATTCTGAGTTTCTTTGCACAGTGGCTCTCAACCTGGCTCTACATTAGAAACAACTAAAGGGTTGTAAAAATTGTCCAATTTCTATGTCTATCTCTGAGCATTTGATTTAGCTCATCTACGCGTAAGAACTGAGTATCCATGTTTTTAAAATCTGTACATTCCCAAGGTGATTATGATTGTGAAGTCAATGGTGAAAAAGTATATCACAAGGTACCAATAACATGGGTGTTGCTAGAGTGAGTCATCTCCTGTAGCTAGAAGAGAAGATATCTCACCTTCCACAAAGTAAGCATAGGGGGAGAAGCAACTGGTGGTTAAAAATAACCAGAAGTCGTGCTTACAAAAAGAAAAAAAAAAAGAAAGAAAGAAAGAAAGAAAGAAAGAAAGAAAGAAAGAAAGAAAGAAAGGAAGGAAGGAAGGAAAGGAAGGAAGGAAAGAAAGAAGAAAGAAAAGAGAAAAAAAGAAAAGAAAAGAAAAGAAAAGAAAAGAAAAGAAAAGAAAAGAAAAAAGAAACAGGAATTTCTGCTGAATGTGCCATCACCCTCTTTCCCCCCAGCTAAGAATAATACCCTTTCACAATAGCATTTTGTTCAATGAGTGCCCAATATCACCTCCCTAGACTATAGACTAAGCAAGGGCTAGCAGGTCAGAATTAGGTTTGGTGCTGGTTTTCTCAAAGACTCCTTGTCATCCTCTGTGATTCTTTCCAGGAAATCTATTTTAAAATTTTGAAACACAGAAAAATATAATTTTATCCTATTCATCTGGACAATGGGCTCCCTAACTCTGGTTCCCCCTCTTCTAAAGAAATTTATTTTTAGTCATTCTAAGATACTGTCTTTTTTTTTTTCTTTTCTTAGGAAAATATTTTTAATGAATCCCAGGAAGCTTTATGGTCTTTTTCCTTCTTTGGAAGAAAAATTACACAAACTAATCACTGTAAGGAAAATTATTTTACAAGGAGAAAATATAAAAGAGATAAATTTATATGTTTACATCTCTTTCTACCTTCAAACCACCATTCACTTGTGTGTTTGTTATGCAGATATATTATCTGTCAGTATTTAAAAATTCTCTCTCCTTGTGGTAGACAAATTTTAAGGTGACCCTGATTACCACCTGCTGCTGTTTACAATTTTAATATGGCAAAAGCAATGGGATATCACTTTCACAATTGTATTATATAAAATTATATCCTGCTAGTTCATCTGTTGTAGTCAGCTTGCCTTCATTCTTCTCTCTCTCTCTTTCTCAACTTGTGCATTTGGAAGAGACAAAGTACTGAATGCTACCAACGATTACCTAAATGGAGAAGCATCTGCTTCCCCAGTCAAATCTCCAGATTAACACCCAACCCAGGAAGATTCATTAATTGGAGTCTTCTGAGACCCCAAGTAGAATATCCAGCTAAACTATGCCTAGATTTCTGACCTGTGAGATATTATATAAATATTAGATTTATCTACTAGGTTTATAGTAATTTGTTTTGCAGCATAGAAAACTAATATAATTGCCTTTAAAATAATACCCATGGGGTACCTGGATGACTCCATTGGTTAAATACCTGACTCTTGCTTTCAGCTCAGGTTATGATCTCATGGGTCATGAGATCGAGCCCTGTGTCCATTGCTATACTCAGTCTGCTTGAAAGAGTCTCTGTTTCTCTGCCCCTCCTCCCCCACTTGCACGCACTCTAAATAAATAAATCTTTTTAAAAAAAAGTTAAAAAAATAAAAATGAATAAAATAATTGCCCAGTGCTTCAATGTGGCTTCCATCCACCCAAATCATTGACCCACCATTTATTTCTAGCTTCTCCTGTTGGTCAACTGCTCCAAGCACCTACAAAAGCCCCATGCACATGCATACTTCCATTCCCTTGCTTATATTCCTGCCTCTGCATAGAATGGCCTTCCTACTTTTTTTTTTAAACATATAGATCAACCATTTATCCTTGGAAGCCAAATATAATAACTACCTCTATGCGCTCAATAAAAGAATTCTCATTCAATGCCTCCTCAAGGTCAAATTGATGATTTATCTTTTGTTTGTGCATAAATTTCCTCCATAACTCTTAGAAGGTTCATCATGTTGTATCAGGGTCAATTTTTGCTGTTTTTCCCACCATTATATTGTGCATTCCCTGAGAGTGAACATTGTGCAGTATTTATCTTTACCTCCCCAGAAACTGGAATAGTGTTTTAACATATCAGGTATCCAAAAAATGTGTGTTAAATTGAATAACACTGAATTTAAACTCCTATTGGTAGAAAATGTTTGGCACATTTTAGGCACAACCAGTTTTTAAATGAGTATTCTGTGTATAATTGCTTATATTTTAAAACCATATTATTTAAGCAAGAAAAGAATCACTGGGTACAGTAGGCTGTTTTAATGAGTTAGGGGCAATTTGGGCTACAGAAATTACCTAATGGATTTTCCTGATAACATTAGAGGCTGGCAATTCCATTTCATAATTATATGATGCTTAGGGAAGAGTTGAATAAATATATAGAATAAATACATAACATTAGGATGCAGAAGAAAATGAACCAACAAAGAATCTGATATAGAAATGTATGCAATTATGTTTTCTTAAAGAAGGCAACAGATTGAGAGTCAAACCAAAGAAATGAAAATCTAACTTCCAATTATTCAATAAAATGTACTCTTCTGCAGTAGACTAGCTACCAGAATACTTTCATGTTAAGGGCAGGTAGCCCAAAGAATGACTTGGCAATATACTAGTGTAATATAAATTCATTGCAGGAAGTGAAAGTAGGATCTAGGGAAGAGGATGTAATCCTAACAGTATATTAAGATGCTAGACATAATACTCAAAATGATGTAAATACTAAATGCTAATATATATGAACCAGGGCTGTCCATCTTTCTAAGGTTGAAGAAGCTTTTCACTGAAAGTAAAAGGAAAGAATGGCATAATCAATAAACTCCTTGAATCAGTGGGCCGTCTTAACTCAAGAGTGGTAAATAATTTGTAGCAAAAGATGAGGTATGAGGTATTCTGGGAGGTTCTAGAATATTGCTATTTTTCATCCTCTAAATTTTCAGTCATGTGTTTCCCAAGAATCTCTGATAAAAGTCCAGTGGCTCCAGTTAACATCAATATAACCCTTGATGAAGTGGAAGACTCTAACATGCATGCTACTTTTCCCAGAGATGATTGTGTCTCTGCTTTAATCCTGGAATGAGCACAGAGACTCCTACTATTTTGAAGTCTCAGCTTAAACATGCACTTCTAAGTTCTATAAACTGATGGACATATATCATCCCAGGAAATTTTTAAAAATCTATGAATTTTAGCATTTCTATATGAAAAAGAAACTTCCTGTGGCTATTAATGGACACCTGATAGTTTGAATATAAAATAAGCCTAACAGTCTGATAAGTAATATGTGCTTCAGATACATCTGTCCTTTCTCTTTTACCTGTATATTAGATTCTTAAGGCAAGTGCCCTGAGATTGGGGGTTTGCTCTTATAACTCCTTTATATAACTTATAAAGGTCTTGGCCTCCCGTGTTCAAGGTGATCCTGCTCCCATGTTCTCCAAGCATTTTAGGACTGAGATGCTTTTCTTCCATTTCTGTTTACACATATCATTTGGGACTGATAGAGTGAGTCTTTGGAAAATGTTCTTATTTTGTTAAATGTTCCTTCTGAGTTATATGAGGGTGTTAGTGAAAATTTAAACTGAGTTGCAATACTGTCAGTTCTAATTGGCAGCTAAGTTAAAACAAATTCTCTAGGTTCTGTTTTTCTTTCTTTTTAGGGCTATATCTTTCTATTAAACTTGTGATGTTTGGTTGAAAGCAGACTGGAAGAGGAACAACAAAGACTCTCTAAATGCTGCATAATTTGACCCTTGGAGTATAACTTTCATTTGAATTAGTGACCACAGTGATAATTTTGTGTGTATCAGGAATTCTTCATCATCAAACACAAAGTAACACTGAAGGTGTGGATTCTTCTGTGTTTTTGCTTTGTTTTTTTTTTTACCCTTGAAGGAACAGAAGAAACAAAAGATAACTGTCAGTTTAGTTCTATTTCTTATTTTTAAAAAGACTGAAGAGAATGTTAAATTGAATTTTTTAAAAAAATTGAAGTGATTTTAAAATTTTATGTCAAATAGTTATTTTTGGAACAGGACAGTAATTATACCAGGCCAGGATCTTTTTTTATCCTCACTTAGACAGTCAGATTATAAGAGAACTCATTTATCCAGCTATCACTGAATTGCTTTACTTAAGATATAGTATAGAATTCTTAACACGTAAAATTCAATTAGTTCACCTATACTATTATGCTTAACAGCTTTGGTTTTATTAATAATTTTAACGATATTTTAACTAAACTCTAAATTTAAAATTAATGATAAATTAATGACAATTAAGTATTCTCATGAGTGAGGTTTCTGACACATTCCAGAGTAAAAAACAGAAGGGCTTGATATTCATCTCACTTGACTTGGCAGCATGAAAAATATAGAAGGAATATTCAATTTAGAATAAGAAAACCTTGGTTCTTTTGCATTCAGCATTACTGTATGTGTGATTTTGGTCAAAACATTTAAATTTTGTAAAAACTGCCATGTGAATTTGAGCCCTGTCTACCTCACATGCTTTCTGTAAATATCAAAATATGATATTTATAAACACACTTTAAATTACATTGTATATGAAATTTAAATGATTATTTTGGATTGTTTCTAATTATACACTCAATTTACATTTGTCATGATGTATTTTAATAATCAAGTTTTTCTTTCACAAACTGAAATCCAATTAGTTCTCTGTGGACCATGATGAACACATGAACTTATTTGGTAGATTTATTTGATTTATTTGATTTATTTATATAAATGTACAATTCATAGGTACTTTTTAATAATTTATTGAGAGAAAGAGGAAATATACAAACACTATGAAATATTATATGACACATAACCAACATTTAATATCTGTTGCTTTATTTTTCCCTTCCTATTATTTATTTAGCACTTTCCTCTATCATTTGTAAATCCAGTATTAATGGTGAGTATATATGTCTCCTGGAGTCAATAAATTGTGCCAAGAAACTCTATATCCTTCAATATAAAACAGTATTAAAACTGCTGTACTACTAATAGAACACATTTACACAATTTTACTGCATGTAGAGTATTTGAACTAGGTCTTTATAATCACTCTAAATGAAGAAGTTGAGACTCGGGGAAGTTATATCGATTACCTAGGATCAATCAGTTGATTATTTGACAGATACAGATCGATAACCAGATTTTAGTCTTATCTTTAGATAAGTAAAATCTCATAAATTCATTTAGTCTTCTATTATGAACAGCAAATCTTAAATTGAGCTATCTTACAACTGATAAAAAAAACACTATTTTAACTTGAAAAAAAATCAGCTACCATATCATAATACTGCTGGTAAACAACATTCACTGAAAGAATAGGTTATTCTGATCTTCTCAAGTCACAGGTAGTACTTTGAAACTTATTGAGTTCTTAATAAAGATATATTAAGACCCAAGCCATTTGCTAGTTTCTTGGGAGGAAATGAAGATAATCTATCTACAGATAATATTGAGCTGATTTAAAACAAGAAATATACTGAACCTGCTTAACTCAAAATGGCATAAGCTAAGTACCAAAACAAATGGTCTAGACAAGAATATCATAGGATGGTATAGATAAAATTATGCATCCTTTTTCTGTCACAGACTTGAAGGAAGATAATTCTCTTATATACTTGTCTATGAGTATTATTAGATTTTTAACAGATTAGATCATGCATAAGGTGCATAGAGATTCCAGAACATCATCTGTAATTCATCTCTCTTTTTCTCTCTCCCATGATTCTCTATACACAAGCACATCAGGATTCCATCATTGTAAACCACTGCCTTTGGTGTCTAGTTAGGTAAAATGAAAGGTTCTGGAAAGTTTGTTGAAGTGGACAGACTTAATATTGTATAGGATTTAGGTGAATTGGAAACAGTGTGAGAGACATTCTATCATAAATCCAGCTTTCACAAAATTAAATGAATAGGGAAGGTAAGTGCTTACTTCCCCAATTTAATGTTTTATAGGATGGTCTCCCAGAGACAGAGAGATGTCTTCCTATAGTGAAGAATCTTTTGTGAATTGAAAAGATCTGGTGGAAACCATATGAAGAAGTAATTGAACAATCAGCATGGTAAAATACTGAGTGATTAGATCAGGGCTAACAACCACTCTCAAGCCATGCCTTGTAGCCACAGCCACAAAGCTTGGACTGAAGACTTTGATCAAGGCAGTGAAGGGGTTGTTGCCCTAGCCATGAGAGGTGTTGGCAGAATAGTGATGGAGGTCAATGTGTTAAATGGGCATAAGAAGATTTCTCTCTAGTGAAGGGAAGGAGATGGTGTTTTCCTCATATTGTACATTAGAAGGTTCTGACAGTCAGTCTACCTGAATCATTGTATATTCCCACAGAATGTGACAGGCAATAGGAAATCATGCATCTATTCCTGTCTCCTTGAGTTTCCTCCCAATAAATACTTCTAGGACTATAGTTGGTGTTGCCTAGTCAACCACCTATGTGTGTTCTTCTGATCATAATAAGAATGGTATATATTAAGGATGGAAGGAAAATCTATTTTGATGCACAGATTTCCCAATTGGTTGGAGAGAGAGAAACACTTGTATACAAAGTAATTATTTGTTATAAATATAGACTACAGATTTACCTAAAGATTAGGTTGTTATGAAATTTCATGATTGGACCAATCACACAAACTTTATTCAACACAGGCAATTTTCCTTTCACTTCTTAGGTGAGGGTGAGGGGCATTTCTGATGGGATTCCAGCTTTATAACAGGACTAACATTATAAATTACTAAGTAATGCATGTCTTGGCCATTCTCTTTCCTCTCCTGCAACTTTTGATCTATAAAAACTAAGCTTCAGGTTACACTGCATTTGCATGCACATTTATGTATTCTACTCTGCAGCTCTGCAACTCATCGGGGTTTTAATTTATCTTTATATTTCACATTTAAAATTTTCATTAAGTTGGCAAATCTTCTTGATTAAATTTTATATTTTCTTATTTTCTGCTCATATTTTCAAGTTTTTGTTTTATTCCTCAAAACAGGATAAGCATAAGTTTTAACAATACTTGTCTGTAGTCTCTGTAAGTCTTATTCTGTTGCTTTGGTAGAGGTGTAGATAGTGTTATTCATGGTGACTACTTTTCTTGAAGCTAAAAGATTTTGTCTACTAGCTATTCAATTTTATTAGAAAATTATTTGGGGAAATACTTTGTGAACTAGGATTATAGTAGGTTTCTCCAGATAGAATTTATTTTGCTTTTGGCAGTTATTTTGGGCACATCCAGTCAAGGGCCATATTAAAATATATTAACACTTTGAAGTCTTTAGAAAATAACACATGGTATGAATTTGGATTATATTGGAGATTGGATCTCAGCAGTAGGTCTTTTCCACCATTGCTCTCCTCAACAACAATGAATATATACTATATCTCTTAATTTCATACTTTTAAAAAAAATATTTTATTTGACAGAGAGAGAGTCAGTGAGAGAGGAAACACAAACTGGGAGTGAGAGAGGGAGAAGCAGGCTTCCCCCTGAGCAGGAAGCCCAATGCGGGGCTCAATTCCAGGACCCTGGGATCATGACCCCAGTGGAAGGCAGACGCTTAACAACTGAGCCACGTAGGCACCCCTTAATTTCATACTTTGTAGTAAAAATGCATAGGAAGTTTTGAGAATAAACACAGTCAATTCACGTTAAGTATTCAGCTCAC
This sequence comes from Spilogale gracilis, assembly GCA_004023965.1. Lineage (NCBI taxonomy): Eukaryota > Metazoa > Chordata > Mammalia > Carnivora > Mephitidae > Spilogale > Spilogale gracilis. The sequence continues at coordinate 18,182 of PITA01020803.1, read as the reverse complement.
CTGATATTGGATCAGTCATGAAGATTTAGAGTTCAGAGTCCATTGCCTAATCCATCAAAGCCGGTGAGTTTAGGTAAGAGAAAGTTTTTTTTCTGTATTTGTTTGGTTGGACTGCAGGGAATAATTACAGGACCTAAGAATGAATGAACAGGTTTGTTGGGAAACAGATCATGAAATACCTGGATTGTCAAATTAGGAATTATGAATATTATTGAGTTGGTTATGGAAAAGCATTAAAGCTTATTTAGTTTCTTATTTTAGTATTGGGGTAAATAAATGCTCTTCCCACAATTATTCTACCAATGACAGATAGAAATATTTTAATTATTTATGGAAATCTGGAGATAAGGAGATCAGTAAAATTCTACTATGATAAATCAGGTGAGAAAGAAAATGGTTGCTCTAAGGTAGTGTTACTTAGAATTAATAGGATGGGGGCAATATGAGAATCACGGCAGGATTTGAATGAAAAGGATTTAGCAAAGGATAGTATCAGGATAGAGAAGAGTCATAGATAAATAGTATCTATCATCAGTAACAAACCATGGCTTTAATCACAAAGTGTCACTCACACTATCAAAACCTCTATATTATCAACTCATCACAATTACAGGCAACTGGATGAGACTAAGTGATAACAGATTAATAGTTGTTTTGAAGCAATGAATCATTTCTAAAAGCTTGGGTAAAGAAAACATCAAAACAGGATCTATTTTCTGTTTTCTAATGTCATATGTATAAACATATGTATGTGTATTTTAGCATGAAGATGAACAGCATCTTTCAATTTGATATTTATTCCTTTTCCTTAATCAGTAATTTGTCAGCAAACACTAGGGGTATATAAACATTAAGAAATATGGGGTAGGGATCTGTGTGTTGAAAACTCTCATCAAAACAAATGCATTTTTTCCATTGCATTTGTAAAGTTTTGAGTTATTATTTTTATGATGATTGATTCTACTTCCACTCAAAGATAAGATTTAGACATACCTAAGATTAACACTTCTTTTACGCTAAAAAGGAAAGCAAAAAATAATCTAAAAAAACCCCCATAAAATGTTTCCCTACTTAGTAAAACAGCTGCTGCTTCTGACTGCTTCAGTTTACGGTTGAATAAAAATTAAATACATGACACCCTGAAGAAAATTTTTCAATTACATAAAATGAATAAACCATGATGACAGAAGAAACTGCCAACACTTACCACACCAATACATGCACAAATAAATTATTTATATTATTTTATTGTCTTCCATCTTTATTTTAAGGCAGAACTCACAATTGAGCAATAAGGGAAGCTGAACGTTTTTATACCAACTATTAATTATGTGACAATCAACCTAGTCATAAGTGGCGATGAAAATTTATTCATACTATGACTGGAAGTAACAGATTGACTATTATTTACCCTTTTGTTTTTGTTTTCCCTTTTGTATTTACCTACCATATGGCTTGTGACAACCCAGGAACAGTGAAATGATTATCCTTACTAACCTTAAAGACAGTAGAATTTAATGAATGTGAGTCAGATATATGTAATATCTGCATATTATATGCAATCATTAGATTTGTCTTGGCCTTTTAAAAGTATTTTTTTTCCTCTACAACTTTAGCCCAACTTATGCTGTCTCATTTCTAAAATGGATCATTTTACCCTTTTTCAGTACATTTAGTCTAGCAGTGGTATGCTCTAATACTTTTAGTAAAATTATAGTTGCTGTCCCATTTATAATCTCAATCTCAGAATTCTCCCTCATAATGAGTATTTTCCTTTTTTTGTTGCTGTTTCACATCTTAAGAGTGCTTCTGCTTTCTTGAGTGATGGCCTAAGGAAAGGAGAAGTTGTGAGACTAGTTATTATTTGGTTTTCCACCTTTCTCTCAACCACTCTTCATATAAAAATTTTATCCACCCCCAGTACTGGGTGCCATTGGAGGAAAAGATTTGTCTATGGTTTTTATTTCATTTGTATAAATAACAGTTGACTGGTGATTCTGGCATATATGGCACATGTGGTTTTCTTGAGTACCATCCAATTTCACTTCACCAGTCCAAAAGGACCCAAAAGAACAGACTAATCACCCTTCATCTCTTGCCAATTCTTCCCCATGCCTCATCACCTTCCTAGGTACAGTACTCAGGCTTAACAAAGCAAAATTTTCCTTTCTCAACCAACTACATGCTCCCTCTTGAAGAGCCACAGGATGGTTGCTCCCATACATACCAGTTTCAGAGCTAAGAAAAAGAGAACTCCATAATCTTCCTTCCAGACAAAATGTATTATGGCCTTTACATAGTCAAGAAATAGCAATTTAGCAGGTGTAAAACTTTAAAGAAATCCCTGAATGAGAAGTGAAGGTAATTTCTACAACTTTTCCTCAGATTTACTCAAATCATCAGAAGATATATATATTATCTTTAATACTATTGTTTGGGGAAAATGTGTAACAGGTTAGACAACACATCTTAAAACACCAAGAAAGCTAACCTGTTTCATTGAGCATTCTATGATAAAATTTTCATTGCAAATAGGTTGAAACCATCTGATTTTTCAATTTGATCAAATGCTGTTGTTGATGATATTCTTGTTGGAAATCTGCAACAATTGGACTGGTAAAGATTGTGAAGAAAGAAAAGCATTTTGGTGGTTTTATTGAACGTGTAGCACCACGTCACAAGTGTTCATGGAGTCAGTATATATTCAGTTATATTCTATATTCACATTTTATAATTATATTCAAGTTGTTCCTTATTCCTTTAACATATTATTACATTTTTATCATATAAGTTATTGCTACAAGTTTCAGAAATCTGTACTTTACATTAGTCTGAAGATATACCCATCAGTTGCCCAGTTTCCTTTTAAACATGTTTCAGAGTTCACTCTGAGTGTCTTCCAAGTTATTTTCAAGATTCCGAGTATTACTTCACATTTAAATTTATATTACCCTTCAACCTGACCTTTGGCATAAGAAGGAGTTCTGATTTGGAGAGGTGTCGTTTGTTAAATCCCACTTTTTTTTCTTATTTAATATCTGAAATAGATATTGCTTCCTAAAACTTGCTGATCTTAGTTTTGGGAAGAAATGCAAAGGATTCAGGGTCACCTTGGGAACTTTGAATGGATTGTTTGATAATTTTCTGCATCTAATTTCAAATACCCAGGATTCACACTTTTAAGTACAAGAACTTTATTGTCAATTTTAAACTTCTGTAACCATTTCGTCAAATTTGCCGTGTGTGTGTGTGTGTGTGTGTGTGTGTGTGTGTGTGTGCCATGATGGACACATATAATTTGTGGTATTAATAGATCAAATCAGTAAATTTTTTTAATAATTTAATAATTCTAGAAAAGAAAGTTATTTAAGCTTGTTTAACAATCTAGATAATTCATTACTTAAATCCATTTAAAAATGGTATCCTAAGATTTGTCAGTAAAAAATATATTGTTGTCTTATATAAACTAAATGGGCAGGAGTGAGATTAGCTATTTATGTGCCTTCACAGAGATGAGATATTTTCTCACCTCTGCCACAGTCCTGAAGCCCCTGATTTTACTCCACTGCTCCAGTCTCAGCATCACCCATTCTCTGCATGCCACTCTTGATGTCACCCATATGACATAGCGACATAAGAAATACGGAGTGTGATGGCTCTTAATAGTCATAGAAACTCAAAGTTCAGGTCTTTCCAACAATGACTGTAAATCAGAATTTTATGTATCATGTCTGAAAATACACCCAAAACGGAAAAAACAGGGCAAAAGGCAGGTGGTAGATTTTTTTCAGTGCTATACTAGGGCAAAGAGAACTGAACATTACTTAAATAAAGGAAGGTACTTAGTTTGATTTACCATTTACTATAGATTAAACTCTCAGACATGTTGGGAGTTGCAGGTTAGCTTGCGGATTCTTGTCCAGGAAAGGTATAATTTCAGGGAGCACATAGACCTTAGAGATAGTGTTTCATAGCTGTGGAGGGAGAGACAGAAGCAGACTCCCAGCTGAGCAAAGAGCCCAATGCAAGGCTAGATCCCAGGAACCTGGGATCATGCGCTGAGCTGGAGGCAGACACTTAACCAGCTGAGCCACCCAGGCATCTCAGTCACATTTCTATTGTACTATAAATTTAATTCCTGTGTCTCTCTCATTAAATGATCCATGTACTGGTCAGAGATGGTCAGAGATTGGTCCTGTTTTAGTTCTGTTCAGCTGGATAGAGGGGAATGTGTACATAATAAAAGTATGCTAAACAGTAACTCAAGAAAGAATGAATATTGAAGGAATAAATTAACAATGGGGAGGATCAAATAATCATATTAGGTAGATAAGTGAACCTGGTAGAAAGAGAATAGGGTGTTGTACTGGAAGAGAGAAGGGATGGAAAGCAGTAACAAATGGCCAAATCAGAAATGACCTTGCCTATAGCATTATTCAAATCATTAATTAGAAAAACTGACTTCACTACCTTTATGTCAGGTTCCAAGTGCTTGGCCTTTGTGAAAATATAAATGCTTTTTCTAAATAAATTGCTTAATGATATGAAAAGTCACCCAATTTTGCTGTCTAACATTGTTTACAAATCTTAAAACATGTGCAATTAAACCACAAATGTGCTCCTTGCTTCCTAGTGAGATTTAGTAAGAAAATAAATTTCAGTTATAGTGTAGTTTGGATTGTTATGAAGAATTACATTTCTCAATTTAACTCCTAATGTGGAACGAAATGTTCATTTTTTTCATTGCTCTCTTGAGGGAATATTTCAGGTTCACTGAAGAACTGCAGATAAAAGAAAGAGACAAACTTTTTTTGTAGAATTTTTTTTCAAAGGAAAATTTATTTTTGAAAGTACAAGGTTTTTTTAAAAGTTCATGTGAATTGCATTCCCTTTCTGTGTCAGAGTCCCGACCTGCTTCTGTGTTGTGCTTTACTTTTTTTTCCAGCCCTTTCCGCTTTCCTTTCATCTTTCTCCTTGTTAAGTTTTGTCTTCTGTACAGGATTAGACCTGAAGGTTTTAACGTTTTTTTCAGTTTTTCTTAAATCAAGTGTGGTTGCAATCAGGTAACTGTTTGGAAAGGTAAGGAACAGAAAGAAAAGAGTGAAGGGAAGGCCATGCTGAGAAAAAAGACCAAGACCGGAACAGAGAGAAGAGGCTCCACTAGCAATTAACACAGGGTGTCCTTTTCACTTCAGGATCTAGAGAAATATTCAGTGAAATAAAGGCAAAGACTCTTAAGATGCCTCTGAACTCTTTTTTTATTTATATACTTTTTAAAAAAATTTTTTGCATGAAACAGTCTCAGTTAATGGGATCACTACATTTAGAGATTTGAACTCTGCTTTAGAAGAAATAACAACCTAGTACAAAACTTTTAGAAACAACAGGAAAGGAACAAAAGAAACTCTGGAAAATTCTACAATGAGCTCCAATTAGAAAGATCTTCAAAAGTTTCTTTCTCTTAACTGTTACAATGGAAGAGATATCTAAACTAATGCTCTAAATTGCATGTGTATCTTTCTCAGTTTTTCTTCTCTTATTTATGTTCAGTAATCCTAAACTCTTTGATTTAATCCAATCCTTTTAGTTTGTTTGTTTAATGAGAGAGGAAAAGAATGTATCTTAGCTTTGCTTTGTTTGTGAAATTCAGCCGCTGACCTATCAGCCTTCCCTGTTTTCTTAAATATCTGATTGGTAGCTTAGATTGTAACAATTCTGACCCTCCTTTTCAGAAGGAGGAAATATATTTATTAATTAAGGACAAAGAATCTGATTCTGGTTTCACCTTGATAATCAGATGCACTCAGGGAGGTCTATGAGAGTTAGTTTTCAGTGAACTGATTAGGATAATATTGAGACAGGAAATTTTAAAATGCTATACTTAGAAATGGGTCAGGAGAAAGAAGGAAATATATTTCTGTATTGAGGGAAACAAAAGAACCTTAATCAAGAGTTGTTTTCCTTGGTCTTCTCTGAATAATATCTTGAGAACTTTATCAGCAATTAAATCCATTTGATTGAATTTTTTAAACTTATATATATGTTGAAAACCTAAATCTGAAAAGCTTTGTTAAAATTACCATGGCGGGAAAAAAAAATTCAAATCCTATAAACCTAGATAACAAGCATGAAAACAGGAGTCGGGTGGTTAGGAAGTTGGTATATCTATCATCTAGAACCTTCTTTTTCTTCTCTTTGCCTGGGAAGAGTGGCTACCAATTATTAAATTGAACTGTATAGTGCTTGTGTTTCAATTATTCTTGTTAGTTCTGTTCCTCCTTATTATAGATGAGATGATTTGAATAGGCATTGAATAGACCCTGTGGACACATGCTAACCTTCCCTAATACGTGAGAGTCTGTGATAGTCCTGAGACAAACTTCATCTGACCTGCTGAGGGATGGCTTCTGAGAAAAAGTGTCAGTGAGCAATCCTAGCTCACTGTCTAGCATCTGAGCTGCAGATGCTATTTATTCCACTTGTTCTGTATACAGTAAGATATGTGGCAATAAAATCTTGTGGTTTTATGGAAGAATGGACCCCCAAAGAAAACCAATCTCCTTTTCTGTGTTAAAAATGAAGAAATCTTAAGAAAAAAAAGGTATAGCTTTAGTTAAGTAAGAGAAGATTTGGAAAAATGAAAAGGACAATACTGAATTTGCTATCACTTTGATGCAGAAGTGACAAATATACCATGACTTTTATATGTAAACAAAAGACTAAGGAAGAAAGGGAAAGAAAATGATATTTGTAAAATTACTTTTTAATTCAAACAACATAAAATTTTTGAGTCTAGTGAAAAAAACTATTGAAATTTGAAAAGAATAATTGTATGGATATATGAGATTTATAAATAAATTTAGTTCTATATAGAATAATTAATTTTCTAGAAGGATCAATTAAACTTCATGTTATAGAAGTAATATGATTTTTAAATAGTCTCAGAGATTTGGGGCTTTAATAAAGAAATATAACCTTTATGTATCCCAAGTATTTATGGTATATACATGCATGTATTTCCTTAGAAGGCAATAAGTTAACCACCGTTATTTGTCCGAAAACTTTAAAACCCTTGTAGCCTGTATTTCCCTGCCACATTCTCAAAGCTAAGTAAAGTGGTTAATGTGAATGGCCTTTTTCCCATCATGGCATTCACTGTGAAACTTAGTTAACGGCTTTAGTCATCTCCACAAAGTCCTTTCTGCCAGAGAAGTGGTTCATCTCTGGACTTTCAGTCTCTGGATGTGGACTCTGCTTCCATTCCCTCTAGGATTTTTGAGTTATAATGTTATTTTTGTTCCAAAGGCCCTTGAGTGCTTTTTCTGCCCTAAGCAATCTTTAGGTGAATAAATATCCCAAGGTTTTCCTCCACTGGTTTATAAAAAGATAATTTATATTCATGAACAAAAGGAAAAAATCTAATGTACATTTTTTTCCAAATGCAACTATAAAACTTTAGGATCCCTAAAGATAATCTTGTATATATAGCAACACTGGGATCATAATATGGTACAAATGATTGCATTAGTAACCCACAAATAAAAACCGTGTGTGTGTTTGTGTGCACATGTGAACTCATTTTTATGTATCACAATAATACTGTTAAGTATTAAAGAAGGTCCCACAACAAAATTATGTACTTTTAAGTAATCAAAAAAATTATAAGAACTTCTTAGCAGTCCTCAGGCCACCAAAATCTTTAATGCTGCTTATTTAGCCATTGATTTTTTTTTGCTAATAGACTAAATGAATCAGTTTTTCTGATTTTTGAGCTCTTACAAAGCTCAAGAACACATCAAGTATAAAGATGAGAGAATTGATAAAATAAGAGTGGCAAATGTTGACAATTTTAAAAATGGTTGAAATACTTGGGGATTCATATGCTTCTCTTTATGTCTTTAAATTTTCATAATAAAAATGAATCTATTTTTCTCCTCAAACAATTCTATATACAATTTTAAGTGATTTTTTTTGTGAAAGACATCAAGGCATCATAGAGAAAATGTCTTCAAAATCTTAACTAAATGTATCTTTTACACAATTATTAAATACATCTAATTTCAAGTATAGGTTAAGTGCTCAAAGAAGAGTTTATACATATTTTAAAGCAGGAAAGGAAGACACCAAAATGAAAATAGTTAAAAATTATGTTGGTAAATCCCATAGAATAGAAAGTTACATGAGGTTATTTATATAAAACATAAAAAGACAAAAATATGTAAAAGATATTTATAGAAGGACAATTTTAATCTTTGAGGAAACGACCTTATTTTCTTTTAGAAAATGATATCCATACTCAAGAAATAATGCTGATATTAAAGGAAGATTCATCAACATATAATTTATAAAACTTTTGTTTCTTCAAATAATTAACACTATTTTTCTTATAAAACCAAATAAGGAGGGGCGCCTGGGTGGCTCAGTTGGTTAAGAGACTGCCTTCGGCTCAGGTCATGATCGTGGAGTGCTGGAATCGAGCCCCACATCGGGCTGCCTGCTCGACGGGAGGCCTGCTTCTCCCTCTCTCACTCCCCCTGCTTGTGTTCCCTCTCTCGCTGTGTTTCTCTCTGTCAAATAAATAAAATCTTAAAAAAAATAAAACAAAACAAATAAAGAGACATATTTATGGTAATTGCATAGATTGCAATTCTGTACCCATTTTCTGGAGTTCTAACCCAATATTAAAATATAATTTCTCGGGGCGCCTGGGTGGCTCAGTTGTTAAGCGTCTGCCTTCAGCTCAGGTCATGATGCCGGAGTCTGTGGGTCGAGCCCCACATCGGGCTCCCTGCTCAGCAGAAAGCCTGCTTCTCCCTCTCTGTGTCCCTCTACTTGTGTTCCCTCTCTAGCTGTGTTTCTCTCTGTCAAACAAATAAATAAAATCTTTAAAAATATATATATAATTTTTCAAAATAATAACACATACAAATAATATGTTTGATTTTCTCCAAGACACTGGAAGCACATTAATCCATAGTCTATAAATACCTCTGGAACACAAACTTGCTAAATAATTTAATCCATATAACTAACCTGTAGACTAGGTATAAAGAATTTGGATGTGAGTGAAGTATTACATTAACATGAACTAATCACAGCTATTACAAGTGATTTTAACAGCTTGATTGTCACCATCTGAAATGATTTATCATAGTAACTGTCACATATAAAATGTGTTCATTTGATGAAGCAGGACTGTAACAAATACAATTGCATACACTAAATCCAGCATGTAAAGAGCACACTAAATAAACAAATTATATGTGGTGCCTCGGTGGCTGTTGTTTAATCTTCCAACTTTTGATTTTGGCTCTGGATGTGATCTCAGGGAGGTGAGATTGAGCCGTGCATATTCAGTGAGGAGTCTGCTGGAGATTCTCTCTTTCTCTCTCCATCTCCCTCTGCCTCTCCCTACCCCTCATACATGCTCTTTCTCTCTCTTAAATAAATAAATATTTATAAAAAATAAATAAGCTAATTATAAAACTGAAACAATGGGGCACTTTGGTGGCTCAGTCCTTAAGTGTCTGCCTTCCGCTCAGGTCATGATCCCAGAGTCCTGGATCTAGCCTGGCATCTGGCTCTCTGCTTGGTGGGAAGCCTGCTTCTCCCTCTCTCACTTCCCCAGCTTCTGTTCCCTCTCTAACTGTGTTTCTCTCTGTGAAATAAATAAATAAAATCTTCAAAAAAAATAAAATAAAACTGAAACAAAAAACCACACATGACTTCTAGAAACCTGTTATCTTTATATATCAAAATCTTCTATATCTGTTAAGAAAATTTTCTGCTTCTTAAATGTCCTGTTTATTTAAATACATTTAATTTTTTGTTGGTTATTAAAGTGTAATTGTTTTCCAGGTTTCTTTCTTTTTTTAATTTTTTTTCAAAGATTTTATTTATTCACTTGTGAGAGAGAGAGAGAGAGTGCAAGCATAAATGTCAGGGAAAGGCAGAAGGAGAAGGAGAAGCAGCTCCCTCCCAGGACTTGAGACTCCATCCCAGGACTTCAGGATCATGACCTAAGCCAAAGGCAGATGTTTAATTGGCTGAACCACACAGGCACCCCAGTTTCCAGGTTTCAAAAGTCAAAGCAAAGTAAACTAAAAAAAATCTTATCCTAACATTGTCTTATTTATCATATCACCCACCCACCACTCTGTGGAAAATCACTTTGTTTTTCTTTATGTCTTTGGATTGTTTCTCCACACAGACAGAGATATATATTTTTATTTCTCCTGTGTTCCTGCATATAAAAGGAGCATACAATATATTCTCTCTGTTTTTATTTAGTCACTTTACAATATATCCTGGAGGTATGCTCATAACATTTCATAAAAAAAAAAATTCTTCTCTTTTTTATAGGTGTGTAGTTTTCCACTGTTTCAATGAACCATAGTTTATTTAAACAGCTTCCTGTTGCTGAACCTCTCCTTTCTCACTGAGAAGAAAAGCCTGGAATCCTTACTATGGATTATAAGCCATACATATGTATCACTTCCCTATTTTTCTGATTGTATGCCACTTTCCTCCATACTCACTAAACTCAAAGCACATCAGCATTCTTTTCATTTCCTGGGTATTTTAAACTAGAGTTTTTAATTTCTGAGTCCATATTTAAATTGCCCATGATATTTGTAAGTATCCTATTCCATAAATGCCTTATTTTTCATTGAAAATATACTAATCAAGAAATGTATTATGAAGTTGAATTCCATTTGGGATTTGGTATCTATGAGTTTTATTAGCTTTTTGTCATTGTTAGAACAATGCACTATAAGTCTAGTAGCTTAAAACAAAAGGCACGATTATTATCTTACAGTTTTCTAGATCAGAAGTCTGACATGGATCTTACAGGGTTGGAATCCAAGAGTCAACAGCACTGTGTTACTTTCTGGAAGTTCTAAGGGATATCAATTTCTTTGCATTTTTCATCATTTAGAAGCCTCTCTCATTTCTTGTCTTATGGTAACTTTATCTACCTTCAAAGCCAGTAACATTAAGGACATTGAAATTGGGGAGATCATTATAGATCGTCCAGGTCAGACCAATCTAATACTATGGGTACTTAAAAGTGGAAAACTTTCCCAGCTACAATTTTGGATCAGGATGTGGACATCTTTCATGGGAGCATTATTCTGCCTACCACTGGAGTATTTGATTTATAGTCATACAGAAGTTTAGTGTGTACTTTTATTTTCTGTGCTGGGAAGATTTTGGTATAAAGACTAGTTGATGACATTAACTAAATCCTTTTTATGGTTATGGCTATGATTAAGTTTACTTGATAGAACTCATCCATAACACAGTATATGCACAATTATTTTTGCAGGATTAAGGTTGGTGATAAATTTTTCAGAGGATTCCATGGCCATTGATTTAAAAATGTTATGTACTAATTGCCTGGGCACCATTGTATTCAATATACAAAAATCCTTACCCTCATGGAGCTGAAATAGACAATAGGTAGGAAAAGGAAGAAAATGTGTGTTATGTTATATAGTGGTAGTTGCTAAAAATAAAAATAAAATAAAGGATACTAAGTTAAAAATTTATAGGAGATTGTAATTTTATGTAGAATGACCAGGGAAGGTTTCTGAAAAGATAACATGCGAGTAAAGTCCTAATGAGGTTGAGGAAATGAGCATGAGAATATCCTGGGGAGATCATTCTAACCAGAGGGATTCAGATATAATTGAAGGGTTGAAGACAAATAATGGGGAAAATTATTCACTTAGAACTCTGAGGTCATAAGAATGACAATGTATTTTACTGTGAGAGACATGTGTTAACATTGGGAGATTTTGAGCAGGAAAGTGAAGTGATTTGACTTTAGTTGAATGAGATGATATTGGCCTGTCTGTGACATTGCATAGAAGGTAGACAAGAGTGGAAGGAGATAAACTATTGAAAATTAAAATTCATAGAAACTATATCTTAGGCCAGGAGTGTTTGCAAGAATGGCAAAATATTGTTGGATTTCAGGTATAGTTTGAAAGTAGGGCCAATGAATTAGATGCAGGGTAAGAGAATAGGGGTCAAGGATGACTACAAGGTCTTCTGTCTGAGAAAATAGAAAGAGTAGCAATCCAGTGAGATGGAGAACACTGGGTAGTAGGTTTGAGGAAAATACCAAAAACTCAGTTTGGGGTATGTCAGGTTTCAGTTGCTATTAAACATCCAAGAAGTGGCCCAAGGACTGAGAATTGAGAGCTTTAAACATTTGGCCATCAAGAGGAAAAAGATATTAACAAAAAATGACTAAAAGATACTGACTAGAGAGAAAAATATGTTTACTAGAAGCCAAAAGAATATGTCTTGGGGCACCAGGGTGGCTCAGTTGGTTAAGCGACTGCCTTCAGCTCAGGTCATGATCCCAGAGACCGGAGATCAAGTCCCGCATGGGGCTCCCTGCTCAGCGAGAAACCTGCTTCCCCCTCTCTTACTCCTTTGCTTGTGTTCCCTCTCTACCTGTGTTTCTCTCTGTCAAATAAATAAATAAAATATTTACAAAAAAAAAAAGAAATATGTCTTAAGTGGGAGAGAGGAATTGTTGTCTTACATGCTGCTAAGAGGTCATTACAATGGTGCAGAACTGTGCCTTGAATTTAACAACATGAAAGTCTTTGTTAAGCTTGCTGACAAAGTGTCTATGGAGAAATGAGGATAAATCTTGATTTGAAGCAGTTTCAAGCAACAAAAAAATTTCCATACTGTAGCAGAAAGAGGGGAAATTGCTAAAGCAATGAGTAGGAGATGAATAACTCTGTTTTTGAACACAAATGGAGGGTGCCTTAGTGAGAAATGTCATGGAAAACATACTCATAGTAATAGGAAAGAAGGCAGAGATTATAGGCACAGCTGAATGTAAGTAGGTAGAAGTGGCGATTCAAACTCGTGAGAGTTCTCAGCCAGCTACTTCTATAATTTTAGTGAAGTTATTGCCTGATTATATTTTTTATAATTAAGTTTATTTTTTTAAAAAGCCTCCCATGCTAAGAAAATTCTCAAATTTTTTATATCAAATAATATTTGAAATCTCTTATACCTTACTTGTTTTTGTTACTATATTATCACCATTTGAAAATATATGTGTTTATATTTTTGTTTTTATTACTCTACTTAGAAGTTGCTTATCAGTGGCATTTTAAGATGAGCCAATAGAACATGATATTTTTTTCCTACAGTAATTTTCTTTAAGTATTAATTTAATTTGAATTAGTATTTTTGTATCTTTTGGGTAAATACCCAGGAGTACAATTATTGGATCACAGTATAGTCCTATTTTTAACTTTTTGAGGAACCTCCACGATACTGTTTTCCAGAGTGGCTGTACCAGTTTGCATTCCCACCAACAATGTGAAAGGGAAACCTTTCTCCACATCCTCGTCAACATCTCTTGTTTCCTGAGTTGTTCATTTTAGGCATGCTGATTGTGTGAGGTGGTATCTCATTGTGGTTTCTATTTATATTTCCCTGATGATAAATAATACTGAGCATTTTTTTATGTGTCTGTTGGCCATCTGGATGGCTTTTTAGGAAAAAAATGTCTATTCATGTCTTCTGCCCATTTCTTAACTGGATTTTTTTTTTTTGTTCTTTGGATGTTGATTTGATAAGCTCTTGATAGCTTTTGGATACTAACCCTTTATGAGATATGTCATTTGAAAATATTTTCTCCCATTCTATTGGTTGCCTTTTAGTTTTGTTGACTGTTTTACTGTGCAGAAGGTTTTTATCTTGATGAAGTCTCAATAGTTGATTTTTGCTTTTGTTTCCCTTGTTTCTGGATATATGTCTAGTAAAAAGTTATTACAGCCACTGTTGAAGAGGTTGTTGTCTACATTTTCTTGTATGATTTTGATGTTTTCCTATCTCACATTTAGGTGTTTCACCCATTTTGAATCTTTTTTGTGTATGGTGTAAAAAATAATACAGTTTCATTCTTTTGCATGTTGCTCTCCGGTTTTCTCAGTACCATTTGTTGAAGAAACTGTCTTTTTTTCCATTGGATATTCTTTCCTGTTTTGCTGAGGATGAGTTGGCCATATAGTTGTGGGTCTATTTCTGAGTAGAATATGATTTTAAACCAAATGTTTTTAATTATCCAGATTACTAAATAGTTTCACACATGGCTATAAAGTAAGATATTGACAGACATGGGTGCATTTTTTTGTCCTTTGACTCGTTGCTCCTGAAAGACAGCAGTTGTTCTCTAGCTAGACATAAAAGTTGGAAAAAAGAATTTAAACAGCATGTTAAATGACCTTAAAAGTTTTCAGGCTTTCTCTCCACACCAGGTCTCATTTCAAAAATTCACCATTTACCACCCTCATTTTTGTTTTGAGGATTTTTATTTTGAGAAACAATCCTATTCCGTAATATGCCAAAACCCAACTATACCATAAGAATAGTCCTCTGTTAATAGATCACAGGAAGTCCTTCATGCTCATCTTTCAGTGTTACTTTTGTCCCACCCACTTACTTAACTAGCACTCACTTCTATACTGCATATGGTGGTGATGTTATGAATACATCTAGTCAGTGCTTTGGGAGCCATCTGTCAGAAGTCCTTGTCATGAATTAGGAAGTCAGCCTGTGTTTGGCATACAGTATTAATACCTACATGGCCCCACACTTCACTATGGAGTTCAACTCATTACACAGCAGGAACAATCAGTTCTGGGCTTCACATCACAAATAAAGGGAGCCTGCATCATATTCCACTACCAGACATGTTTTTACCTCCATGAATACTATTTCTTCACATGTATTGGCAGAGATATTACCAAATTTCTCCATTGGAACAATCACCGATAACACCAACCAAAAGGCCAAGGGCAAATCAATGTGATTAAACACACGCATGCATGTACACACACACACACACACACACACACACACACACACACACACACACACATACAGAATGTTTCTACAGGGATTTTGTTAATATCCAATTCCCCTTAGTCCAAAGTTTAACCCACTCCAGGACTGAAGGGATGTAGCTTAGAATAATAGGTCCAATATTACAAGAAAAATGTTCAAAATATACCTAACAATAATAAACAATTAACCATGAATGTCTTATTTATGTCAAGGTTTAGAAATAGTGCCTGAATATGATATGAATTGCTCTTATCAATTGTAACTTATTTTTCTGTTGATTCTCTGGGCTTCTTCTTCACAATGGAGCTTTGAAACAAAAAGGCACTTCCAGGCTAGCGTATTTGTGCAGCTGGGTTGCAATTGTCTTAAGTGTGAGCTGATGGAAGAAAACCAAACAATAAAACACTTTGTCTTCAGTCCAGACATTGAAATGAGACTAGCCAAAGCAAAAATGACATTGAGAATAAAAACATAACCAGTTCCAAAGTGAGTGAGTAGGCTATTTGTATTTTCACAAAATATACTGAAGCTGACTCTGGTAGCCATGGGTTAAGGCCTAAAATAAAATATAGAGAGAATTTTAAATTACTACAACTTTATTCCTTTTATAGTTTTGGTTTTCATGTTTACTATTCTTATTTTTTATTATTTAAATGGAAAAAAACAGGGTATTCTTCAGATGAAAATATTTTATTCTTTAGATGAAAAATGTTTACAAAGCTTATATTAAATGTGGTAGTCAAATAACTAAGCTTATTTAAGGGATATATTTTCAAAAATTGTGGCTATTTTGCTTAGGCCATACAACTCAAATAACTGCCCACCTGACACCTCCAAAATACTCTTTAGGTACTGGCTTCCTTAAATACTGTATATTAAAATCACCTTGGGAGTTTAAATACAAAACAAAAAAAAGTCCTAGAACTTGTCTTCACCCCTAAGTAATCTGATTTAATTGGTCTGCCACAGCCTAGATATCAATATTTTTAGACCTCCCCCACAGGCCAGATGATTCTGATGTGCAGCTTGAATTAAGAGTGACTGCTAGTATATTTGGACAAAAAGTCTGTTTCTAAATATATACCTACCTCAAGTGTTCTCTATATTGCTCTAAACTATGGGGCCTCTGCTTATGTAGTTGGGGGTAGTTTTAAATTTCAAGATTGCCACCTCGAATTGCCAAGCTTTCCTCAACAGAACAGTGATGTGTAGGAATACCATTTTCTATGTCCTTTAGTCCCTGAAAACAAAGCAGGATTTTTTTTGACTATCCAAAGGGAATAATGCTGCAAATTATATATATATATGGTCTGTTCCTACAGGGAAAACGGAAGTAGAAACTATTCAGACAGGATATATTTATAGACAAATTTGAATTCCAAATCTTGCTTTTATGTGGTGAGTCCATCCCCTTTCTCTATCAAATATAATAGCCCTTTTCAAACCTCTAGAACATAAATATCTGCCTTCTTTTGATACCTGAATTCTCATGATTAGTTTCCTCCTAGGATCCATCCTACAACCTTTGTGCCAGGTATTCCATAAGATATAATATTCTTCAGAAACATAATGCTTCATAACTAAATAATTCCTGAATATAATCACAAGTGACTGTGATAGTTAGAAATAGGATTAGCTGAGTAACAGAGCCAAAATATAGTTGCTTAAATAGTATATTTTGTTTTTTTTTCTCCTTTAAATATAACTAATATGAGAGTTACAAGGTCTCTGGGACCCAAACTACTTGTAGCTTTCTATTCTCTATCCTTAGGGTACAATTACTATAATGGGACAGAGTAGCATGGGTGGGGAAGGAGAGAGGGACTAGCTGATTTGCATAAAGTTATGGATATGGATATGATTTATAGAACATGGGATTTTTAAAAGCAAAATTTATGGACCATCAACAAGGATACTGGATGATCAGAATTCTGAGGACACCCATTCTAATAGAAACTCACATTTCTCAGTTTCTCAACCTGATATGGCTCTGTGACTCAGAAACCACTGTATGAAGAAAATGCACAGTCCCACTTGGAAAAACTCTATAATACCACAACAGGGTATACAGTAGTAATGCTTGTAGAGCTTCTGCAAAAAGACCAATGACTATTTACACAAATAATTGTACAATAGGAATCAAGATCTGAAGTACACAGGACCCAAGTTGACAGTGCCTAGACTTGAGGTATCTGTATCACCCTCTCCTACCACCATTAGAGTGGGGGTGAATGGTGTATAGGTAATAATTGGTCCTGACCTTGGCCTCACTCTAAGTGAGTGCACTGTATCTGTGAACTCACATGGTGTCATTTTCCTGGTCTTCTAATGTATAATTCAGTGGATACACTTGGTAGGTGGGAGAACTCCTGCAATGCTTTTTTAAACTTTAAGAGTTGTTGTAGTGTGGTGAGCCAAAAAGCAGCACCTGAACCTGTCCCTCCCTCTGGCCAAGATACAAAGCAACATCAACTTCTGAAGGAAATAACAGAGATTAGTTCCATCCCTTTATCTAAAGGATACAAGAAGTTGGTTCTGATCATATGCCTGTTAACTCATACTCTAACACCTACAAAAGAAGATGGATCCTGGCAAATTAACAGTTGACTACCAAAAACTCAACCAAATAGTAGCCCTAGTTGTAGCTGCTATGCCAAATATGGTATTTTGTGAGAGATGATTAATTCAACATCAGGCATGTAGTCATGATAAGGTCAAAACATTTTTTTTCACAAGTTTCAAGAGAATTTATCAAAAGCAGTTCACATTTATATGGAACAAACAAGAAAATATATTTAACATCATGTTCTAAGGTTGAGCTAATTGCTTTGCCTTAAAACCCGGAAGGGTTCTGTAACATCTAGATGTTTCACAGAAGATAAAGTTGGTTCACTCTTTTGATGACATCAAGTTAATTAAGCCAGACAAGTGCGAAGTGGCAAGTATATTGGAGGCCTTGATAAAACACATATGCTCCAGAAGTCAGAGATAAAAAACTGTAATGTTTCAAGAATCTGAAATTTTTAGGGATCTAGAGGCCAGGGGCATGCCAAGAAAACTTCTTCAAAATAAAAGACAAAATTATTACAACTCACACTTTCCACTCCTAAGAAGAAAGCAAAAACACTTGGGAGGTCTCTTCAGCTTCTGGTTGTAGCACAGTTTAGACTTCAATATATGAGAATACTGTTCTGATTCATTTATTAGGGACATAAACCACTTCCAAATTTAGCTTGGGCTCTTAAGAGGAAAAGACTTCAAATGACACTGATTCATGGAACTTCTTTGCAACAGTG
>PITA01020802.1:0-34116 GCA_004023965.1 Spilogale gracilis | reverse complement strand
TCAAACCACACTTTGAGTACCAAGGCTTTTAGGAGGACACCTGCAGCAGCCATTTAGCAAAAAACAACACTGGAGGTAGAGACAGAACCCCTGGGCTGAAATCATAACCCATCTTCTTGGTTCTGGCCAAATAGGCGACTCTCTCTGTGCTCTAGCTACAAAATGATCATTAAGATGCCTACATGATGGAGTGTGATGGTGAGGTTTTATGAGATATGGAAAAAGACTTGGTGCAGAACAGACTCCATCAGTATCTACTTCCATCAATGGACTGATGCTACCTATTTTCAAACATGGGCCCCTCGTTATAAAATAGCACCCTTAGATAACAATTCACCCATAGCCACTCAACTGAGAACGTTGAGATGACCTGCATTACTATAGTGGACTACTCTCTAACAAACTATGAAGAATGTCTACATAATTTAATTTTTTCTATGAAGACATGATATCTTCCTCATAACTAAACTTTGACCTGATTCTTATTGTAAATCAGAATCTATTCTCATTGATGTAATTGAACACTAGACTTTGCTATTTAAAAATATATAATAAAGTGCCTCAAAAATGCACATTCATCAACAAAAGAGAACTCCACTTTCCCTGTGGAGTTGAGGTGAAGGTGCACGGCTCTGCAGTGAGACTTCTTCAGGGACCCCAGGTCTGCCACTTCCACCCCCATAGTATTGGACAAGTTATCTTATCCTTTCCACTCTTGGTTTTCTTCAGCAATAAAATGGGGATGAAAACTCCTTACAGGGTTGTTGTGAAAATGAAAGGACTTGACACATGGGAGACATGGAATAAATGCCTTCTCTTTTTAAAGTTCACATTAGTCTACTGAGAAAATTTAGGCTTCCTGCAAAATAAGGGAAGCTCCTTATATTCTTTCCTCAGCATGCATTCATGTGAGAGTGTTTCTATTCAGAGTTACTTAGTTTCAAGTGATAAAAGTGGTTGCTATAGAGACTTCTGAATACAACTGACTAGTGTAGATATAATATTAGAAGCAAGTCTCCAAGGAGTTAGACTAGCTCAGAAATCAAGTCCCAGTCTTCTGTTAAAACTCCCATCTATTTTAGCCTACTTTTGATCATCTCTATATTGCTTGCTGGATCAGAAGTAATGATAGCCAACTTCCCAAAAGACTTCTCTTGTGCCAGGTACCATACTAAACCCTTCACAGACTGCAAAAGCCCACTGTTAAACACCTTAGACCTTTCTGGCCTCACATTTTATTAGATCTCCCCCTATAGGCACAGCCTATCAGGCTCTAAGTAGCTTTGGCCTGATACAGCCCAAGGAGGTCTCGACTCCTGCCCGCTCAATATGAGTCTCAACTTCCACCACACGCCTCTCTGTTGATGCTAAGGCTTGGAAAGTTACAGAATCCTGGCTGGCATTCCTGTACATAAAGTCCAGTGTGTGTAAGGTCAATGCCCCATGCAGTAAATTTGTCTTCCCCTGGACAGGAGTCCTAAGATCAGTTAATGTAGCTTCTGATGGCACGGTCCCACAAGATCAAGTGGTGGCCAACTTGATTACACATTCTCATGTGGCTCTCCTTCCTTCCCTGCCTCACTCTCCCCTTGTCCCTCACTCTTGTTCCCAGGGATTGTATATACTGACAGAGTAGGCTCTGCTTTCTGGGAAATCCAGCTAAGCATTATTATCTTTTAAAATAATCCCATTAACCTAACGAGGTAGGAATTTTAATATCTTCATTTTGCGGGGGAGGAAACTTAAGATTTAGAAACTCACTCCCTTCCCCCAACATCATGTACCCTGCCAGGACAATGCAGGAATTACCAGCATTAATGCTCAAATTCCCAAACCGTATGTTGAACCATGATGTCTCCCTTCTTCTCCCCAAGCCTCTCACCACAGCTATTTATATTTGTAGTAAACATGTGGGGTGAGGCGGGAGTAAGCTGAAGAAGGAAACACACACTGCTTTGAATCTCACATCCTTTTAAGTCCCCACTTTTAATGATAGTTAACAGTTCCCAGTTTTGTCAGCAACTTCAATGCAAGGTAAAAAATATCTGGGTCAACGAGTCTCTCTCCATTTATCCATCAGGCTATCTATTCAGACAAATGCTCACTCCATCTGCAGGTCTGTGGCAAGTTCTTTGGAGGTCTCTGAAATGACCCTCCTCAGAACCCTGTAAAAGACAGAGCTGTAGGTCATAGCCAGTCTCTGGACAGGGCCCATCCAAACTGGAGCACAGGGGAGGTGGACTCTAGCCCTTCCTTGGGTTGATCTGAAACAAAGATTTGGAAAGGCTGGTATTTTCATAGCAATTAATTATTTCAACACATGTTACCTATCACCAGGCTCTCCTCAGGCGGGTACTGTTAATACCACTAATCCATCTGACCTTCCTGCAAGGTAAAAAAAATCTCTTCATTTTTATCCCCATTTGTCAGATTTTAATTAACTTCTCAAGGCCAACCAGTTAATCAGTAGAAAGCAGAGATGAAATGTGGGACACCTGCCTCCCTGTGTGCTCAAAATCGCCAGCCACCCTCCCATTGCCTGCCCTGCCAAGGCTTGGGTCTGCAGGAGAAAGTCGATGCCTTTTTCAGCAGAGAAGAGCAGTGTTCAAAAATCCGTCAGCCTAACAGGTAGTCACACTGCGTGGCTGGTTTCCTTCTGAGACAAAATAAATGATTCTTTTCATTATCGTTAAAAAGATATATTCTTTTCATATATAGTTTCAATATCCCGATTTTTCTTTAAGATGGGAACACTTGTGCCACACTGTCAAAACCCTTGTAGGTTTAAAGATTTTCTATCCCATTGAAAGGCTTTGTGTTTCCGTGAGATAGTGTTGATGTCATCTGTGTGGCCCCAAGTAAACAGACCTGCGATATGTTCCCGTTGCCAGATGCACAGGGGAAGACAGAGTTCTTAATACAGCCAAGAGGCAAATTAATCAATTTTTAAAAGGCAAACTAAGCCTGCAAAGCTGGCACTTATAGGAACTGCCTCTGAGCTGCATCTGAGGTACTACCGTAGGAGCACCAAATTACAGTTTTTGTCTCAAAATAGATAGGAGGTTGAATGGAGCACACAGAGATGTCTGGGTATTTTTGGAGTCTGGGAACATTTAGTGCTCTCAACACCAAGTCTTCTATGAAAGCTCCATGAGTCAGGCAGATGGGAGGTTACCTGGCAAAAGCAATCCCAAGCCTAAGGGGACAGAACATCAAGAGGCAGGTAAACAGTTTTTGTTTTGTTTTTGTGGTGAGAAAGCCAAAAAAGAATATTTTTAAATGTTAAATGTTGTGTGGGATTTGATAGGACTTCTTAGCAGCAAACCAACTGGGAAGCAGAATTAAAAAAATATATTAAAAAAACTCAAAGGTTAATAGCTTTGGGTATCTCTATATGCAGGGCTGCTATGGACAAGCCACAAACCACGTGTCTGAGTTACTGTTTCTTGTCCTCAGTGGCAACACCAACACAAGGGCACACACCCACCCACATCTATATACCTCCTTATGCTCTCTTTACACATGCTGGTGCATTAGCTGTAAGGTTTTGGAACGTGATTTTCTGTGATTATTTTTTTCTTCTCCTCAGGGAGCATCTGGAATGTATGATAGTCTAGGTCCCAATAAAAGATTACATCTGTTTACTTTCCCAGACAGACTGATGCTAGCAAAATCCATTCACTTTTCTCTTTCTTCATGCCCCACTTATTATTTAACATTTTATATACATATATTACATATTTCATCAAAACTAATTTCAAAGTAGGCATTAGACATTATATTTGCTATTATTATATGACATGTCCTAATGTCATAGAGTCACAATAAAGATATCTAGCTAATGAAAAATGTCTGTTAGATAACAGAATGTTTGCAAATCTTTATCACAGTGCCTGGCACACAGTAACTGCTCAATAAATGATAGTGTCTATGATAATCACCTCCAATCATACCTCTGGGCTGCTAGGCATATTCTGGAGTAAGTTTCAAATAAGAAATAAATTTAGAAGAAGCATCTTTTTTTTTTAAGATTTTACTTATTTATTTGACAGAGAGATACAGTGAGAGAGAGAACATAAGCAGGAGGAGTGGGAGATGGAGAAAGGCTTTCCGCTAAGCAGGGAGCCCGATGCAGAGCTCGATCCCAGGACCCTGGGATCATGATCCAAGCTGAAGGCAGATGCTTAATGACTGAGCCACCCAGGTGCCCTGAATCATCTTTTACCAGAGATTTATTCCAAAAACCAGTGTCAATGGCCAGAGGGTCATCAGAAAATAAAGCGATCTCCTGTATCTTGAATTCAATTCAAATCCAACAAATTTACAACAAGATCTTCATCATAATATCTTACACTGTTTCATTTGGAGGGACATTGAATTTTAGTTTAATTTTCAAATAATTCTTTTATTCAAGTAATTGTAACTCAAGATTTAGGACAAACCAAAATAGACTCCACTTAATTGAAACCATGAAGGAAATAAACCAGTCTTCTCTGAAGAACTAAAAATTCTTTTATATGAACAAGAAGTAGAATTGTTGCTGGGTTCATTCCACCACCACTCTTTTTTTTTACCCCATTTTGATAGAAATTTATTTGTGATTCTTTTATTGTATACCCCCGTTTATTGGTAAACATAGGGGCTGTGACTTGATCATCTGAAAAAATATTATTTCAAATAAAGGCTCTTTAGGTCTTTGTTTTTCAAGGCTCTGTTTCCTTTTTGAAAGATTTTTTTTCTTAGGCATGGGGAGCAAGAGGAAAGCAAGAACTCATCAGAGAGTACATAATACTCAAGCAAAAAAAAAAAAAAGAATGGAAAACAAATAACTTGCCTCTGGGCTCCACATGGAGGAGCTGTCTGTAGCATAGGAGTCCTCAAACCCTCGGTCATTAAAGGCTGCCTCCAATTCCAAGTTCCCTTCTGTAGACCGGCCACTGAGGCTGTGAGGCCCACTGGTCTCCTGGGGAGAGGCACCATGGCGCCTGATGTTCCCCGCCTCATGTGGGGACTGTGAATGGGCAGAAACGGGATCATCTTCACCATAGGACAGATTCTTAGAATAACTGTGCTGGCTGGCTCCATCCAAATCTAAATTTGCAATAAAGAAACATTTCAAATGTACTATTACTTTCCATTTTCCACTTGAGTAGTAGCAACAACACAAATGAAGACCTCAAAAGCAAAACCCATCAAATAATAGCTGCATAAAAGATAATTTCATCCATGTGGTGGATAAACATGGTCTATATAACCAAAAAGACCATTAGTTCATTAAATGGGGCATAAGAAGGTTTAATACTTTCTAATAATATGAATATGAAGGATGTGCACTAATGTTAAAAGGATAAAATAAGCACATTAGCACTTTGTTGGAACTAATGGCCACAAGACCTTGGGGATAGATCTAGAAAGCAAGAGCAACAGTCTGTTACGGTGATCATATTGTGTCCTGACTCTACTATTTTTCTTTCTGTCTTCCACTTTAACCACCTTACCCTCTCCTTGGAAGGCTTCAGTGGTTTTCTCGAGTAAAAATTCTTCACTTGATTCATGGAAGGAACACTGGACTTGCATTCAGATGATCTGGATTAAGTCCTAGCTCTGCATTAAGAATTTACACAATATTTGAACTGTCCAAACCTTTGTTTCTTTATCAATACAATGATGATAAAAGCCATTAAAGAATCACTGTGGGGGGGCGCCTGGGTGGCTCAGCTGGTTAAGCGACTGCCTTTGGCTCAGGTCATGATCCCGGAGACCCGGGACCGAGTCCCACATCGGGCTCCCTGCTCGGTGGGAAACCTGCTTCTCCCTCTCTCACTCCCCTTGCTTGTGTTCCCTCTCTGGCTGTTTCTCTCTGTCAAATAAATAAAATCTTTAAATAAAAAAAAAAACAAAAACAAACAAAACAAAAAAAAGAATCACTGTGTACACATGAAATAATAGCCTCCTAGCAGTCTCTAGGTTTTCAATAAATATTAGCCTTGCTTGCCTGTCTGGCCCAAACTGGCCTCATCCAATCCAGTAAACAACATTTTCTGCTGCCTCCCACCCTGCCATCACCTATGGTCTAATGCACTCATGAAAACACTAGTTATGTATTTCTGTCCACTATGGTCCTCAAACCCCCTCTCATGCCCTCTCCCTCTTGTCCAACAATTCCTGAATCTTCCCTAACTTCTTGGACTCAGTATTTTCCTCTGACCTTAGTGTTATTCTATCTCCTCTGTCAGCACTCCCTCACCTAAGCCTCTTCTTCCTCTTCTTTAAAGTCTAGCTTACCCTCAGACAGTAAAGAAAAAAGGGCAGGATCTTCCCAAGCAATAGCTTTCACCCTGCTTTTCCTCCTGCATCTAGAAAGTAACCAAGGATGTATTCTCTTTTTGGTCTCTAGGATAAGAGAAAATCAGAGATAGAGGCAGCGTAAGTGAGTGGGGATGACAAAGTAGAGATCATGAATTCAGCTCTTATTTACATTGTATTGTAGCAACTGTTTCTACTGTTGGTCTTAAAGCCTCAGCCAGAACATAAGTTCCTTGGAGGTACTAAGCCACATATCTATGCTTTCTAGTCTTTATCCACCAGTGGGTTTCATGAAGCCCTCCAATAACTTTCAAGGCTATCCAGATTAAAAAACATTTGAAGCAGTCAGGTGTGTGGCAATATGGAGTAGCGGCGATAGTGGTTTACCAGACAGTTTATAACTGCAGTAAACACACAAACTTAAAAAAATATATTATCACCCTATGAAGACTCTATAAGAACGTATTTAGGCAGACTTGGTACTCAGAGCACAACTTCAGACCCCTGATTTGGGATTTTGCAAAACCACAGCAATCCACTGAGAAGTTCCCCTAACTGCCTCGTTATTCTTAATAATTAAGTTCAGGCTCCTTGGAAACATTTTCGTAGGACACCATAACATTTTTACACTCACACACTCAGTTTGGCAAACACACTTTCAAAAGGCCACAGAAAATGATAGAACGAGGGATATTCCATATGCAAAACCCTATAACTTAAAGCAGAATTTTTTTCTAAGACTCTAATTAGCACATCCATTCCTCATATACAGGAACACTAAAATGTCCTATTAAACAGTGGGTCATCCATCAACGTGTGCAACACCCAGCAGGATTTCAGCACAAAATCTAACTTTGCCAAGAAATTACCCCCATAAAATTGTCTCATGACTTTAACTCCTACGGTGATAATACCTAGATCAGTAATAAGGGAATTTTTGAAAGCTACATTAAGCCTTGAAAAGCTATTCATAACTGAAAAACATAAGAACTATCTTAATGTAACAAACCATTTTCCTTGACAGACAAGCAAGGAATGAATTAGAAAAGCAAAGCTGGGGTACAAGTCACAAGGCAGAGGAAAAAGAAAGGGGATTCACCATTACATAAAGCAATCTTCTGGTCCTATAAGTTAAAGAAGATCGTGTCTTTAAACACATACAGATACAAATACAAGTAATTGCCTGTTGTCAGAGAAGCATATTCTAGCTTCTTAGAAATTATAGGCCATAATTATGTCACACAAACCATATTAATTTTAACAGAAAGATTTTTACACTTTTTAGTCCACAGCCCACTTCGACACGGTATGACCCTATTATCTATACTCCCAAACTCTTCCCTCCTACCGCCACTGACCTACAAATGCTTTTTCCCACTATCTACAAAAGTCAGTTCTATGTGTCAACTTGGTCATGCTATAAGTCTTAGTTAATCAATCAAACACTAATTGAGGAAACACTGTGGAGGTGTTTTGTAGATGTAACTAAAGCCCTTAAGCATTTGACTTCAAGTAAAGGAGATTATCCTACGTAATGAGTCCATTGAAAGTCTTCAGAGGAGAATTGAGGCGTCCCTCGACACGAAGAAATTTCAGTTATGGATTCAGAGCTCTATATTCCTGTTTCCTAGCCAGCTCCAGCAATAGCATAGCATAGGCCAATTCTTTGTAATAAATCTGTCTTATCTATATATCTATAATCACTATGATATCATATTAAAAAAAATTTTTTTTAGGTAAACTTTACCTCAACATGGGGCTCAGACTCATGACCCTGAGATCAAGAGTTGCATGCTCTACCAACTGAGCCAACCAGGCACCCCAATGTCACCTTGATATATATAAAATCCTAATTGATTCCAAACAAAACTGAGCATAGATTCCAGGGACAGTTGAGCTGTTTTTTTGTTTGTTTCTTTTTTCAGTGTAGTTGAGCTGTTTTAAATGACATCAGGAATGCA
The DNA here is from genome assembly GCA_004023965.1 of Spilogale gracilis. Taxonomy (NCBI): domain Eukaryota; kingdom Metazoa; phylum Chordata; class Mammalia; order Carnivora; family Mephitidae; genus Spilogale; species Spilogale gracilis. The sequence goes on along the minus strand of PITA01020802.1, from coordinate 25,849 downwards.
ATATCTAGTTTTTATGAAATATCCTCAGAACTACATATTTCATAAGCCAAAATAAGGCTTTGTTCAAAACCAATTAAGTACACAAACAAGTAAATAAATGCCCTGATAAGTGGACTACTCTTCTGCAGCCCGCTTTTCATACCTAAAGACCTGATATGCAACCTCTGATCTGGATCACTCAACACAAACCCTCTTTGACGTTACTGGGGTGAGAGACAGTTAGCGTACAAGTGCACTACGTCAGATAAATGAGACAAGAGAGAACTTGCCAGGGCTATGAAGGTAGCATTTGCTCGGTTCTAATAACCCTACTCCATCTAGAATGAAGGATCCCACCTGATGAAACATGAGACAACCTACCAATAACTCATTCATGGTTTAGATTTTACTTGGATTTGGACCTTTACTTTCATTGGTCAACATTTTGAAAGCATTTTTAAGGTGGAAGAATTGTCTACAATTAAATTTTACCTTAGAAAATCATGTTTAAGGTAGAGTGAAAAAAAGCTAAGTAGATGGAGGACAGGGAAAAAAAAACCCAAACCCCACAAATTCTCTCTGGGATGCATGCGTAATCCCTTATTCTTTACTACTGAAAACAAATTCACAAATCTAAGGATGAACAAAAAGAAATGACACAGAACAAAAAATCATGCAATAAAAATGACATTAACATTTCCATGGCATTTGATAACCTAAAATTTATCATGCAGTTATCCCCTCCTATTCCTCCCTGCTGATTTTCTTCAAAATCTACAGGTAACTTATCCAGTGCTGTGTGCTTTTTCCTCCCTCCAATAGAGAAAGAAATGTGATCTTCCCTGTCACTCTCTGTCAAGTTTTTCAGAATCACTAGTTATAAATAAAGTAATTACTAATTCCAGGAGAGATGAGGGTTAGAATGGTTGTCAGAACTCTCAGAACGTGGGACATCTGTATAAATCAGAAACTAGGCATTTAGGCTTTGGGGAAAATGGGGCCATTAGCTTCGGAAGGCAGTGAGCTGCTCTTAGGGAATCAACTGCCATTAACTTTCATTAGCAACATTTGCCCTTGCAGTGGAGAGCGAGGAAGGCTGTGATGGAATACCAGTGAAAGAGAAAACAGGAGAGTGGTGAGTGAAAGACAGAGGTCAGGAGCTACTGATACAATATGGTGGTCACTTACCTTGGGCTAACAGGAACAGCAATAAAATATTCCATGTTGGCCCATATCATTAAGTACAATTACATGACAAGTTATATTTCTGCTGACAAATAAATAAGGTTCTTTCTGTATATCCCCCTTTTTAAAATTTTTATTTTGTTCTTTTTTGGGCTGCCTCATCTACCTCGTCAAGCCAGACATTTCTTCTCTGTTACCTTCTCTCAATCTCAGATTCTCAGATTTTTTTCTCAGATTTTTTTCTTTCTTTTTTTCCCCCTTTACTCTTTCTATTGCTAAGTGTTGCAAAATATGGAAGACCTAAAACTATGCCCTCGTTGGTTTGACTGACCACGTGTCCAAAGGAAAGAAGGAAAAGATTAGAGAGCTCAGGTCATTTAGACCAGGTCACGAAAGTGGGTGGTGTGACATTTCTTCTAGCTTTCTACCTAATATGATTCACAGACCCTTCCCTGTTTCAATATCCTGTGTCTACTCAGGGTTCCTGACAGAAGACTCAGAGAGATACGTGACCTTCACTAGGGAAAGCACTAAGAAATATTTCACTGTTATTTTCCAAAGTTATTTTGTGTGAGTGGTGTGGAGGCAGGACTCTCAAGGCCTACCTACCATAATAGCTACAAGCTGTGTTTACTGTGCCCAGAGTACCTCCCCTCCCCGTGGGAGAAGGTATTCGGTCTGGAGACTCTGGAGAATGGCAGAAGACCTTGCTCTTCCTCAACAAGTAATTTTCCTGTGGGGCGGAGGATGGAGGTGGGGGAGTGGTGGGGACAGAAACTACAGGGAATGAGGGCAGATGTGCAGGGCATGTGCTGTTTGAAAAAGGTTATTCAATGCTACCATAATACATGTTTTTATTTGAAAGATAAAACATGCCTATTAAAAGAAATATTTCAAAAAATTTCTGAGGTTATATAGATAGAAAATAGACTGATTCTGAGTGAGAGAAAAGGCACAGAATCTCAATGTCAGCAAGCAGGTATTGAAATGTTTATATTTATCAGAGGAGATTAAGATTTTATAAAGCTTAATAAATACCATGCTATTTCTAGCCATTAGTGTTCAAAATATACAAAATGATAACCTGTAAGGAAGGAAGGGGTTCCACAAATCAGGGGTCAAGATTTTAGCACTTCTTATGCATTTCTTCTCCCAGTTCCCTGCAGGACAGCCTATCTGTGAGGTTTGAAAAGAACCCCTTTATTCTGTTCTAGCCTCTAGTTCTTGCCCCATTTTATTTTCCTCTCTGGACTCTAAGAGTGTAGTGATTGACTCAAAGGTGTTCTTACCATTGTCCATCGCTGCTCTAGATAAAGAAAGGGTTTCATGCAAAAATACCTTCATCGGCAGACACTTCTGTGTTATCCTCCTCACGGGTAGAGAGCAGGTGGCTGAATCTTGGTTTCTGCTCCAATCCCAGCTGCTTTCTTTTCTCAGATGCTTCTGAATGGAAACTCTGGGACCGGGACACAGAAATCTCAAACTGTTTGATCACCTCTTCGTCACTGTCAGAAGATGTGCATGGCTCTTCATCATCTCCAAAGCTGTTAACTGAGAGCAAACAGGAGCCATGAGTCTCATGTCAGACTCCCAAGAACAGACTTCGATAATCCAGAGAAATAGAAGAACATGGAAGAACACGAATGATTATTCTGGAGAAAGCAGGCCCACCCTAGACAGAAAGATTTTAAAGCATTTTTTGAAACACAAATTTGAGTCGAAAGTAATAAAATATGAAAAGAAAGCTTATGTGGGCAAGTAGAAATATATAGCTGGAACACAGGAAGAACCATCGGGACACCTCTAATCAACATAATCAGACCTTTTGTTGAACAGGACAGTCCTGCTGATTTGTTATATAGCTGACATATGCTTATAACTGGGAACAGGACATTTGACAATGATGACAGAAAATACGCTCTTAGCCTCATCTCTGTTATTAAAACACAAAGAGCCAAGCCCTACTCTGGAGAAGGCATACTTGCAATTGAGAACTTCCAGAAGTGGCCTAGTTTTGAAAAGACACCCACAGTAGTGTATGCAATTTAAACAAAACAAAACAAGTTTATATTAGTTCTGATGCACTTCTCAGCACCAATAGCCTAACCCAAACACCCTTTGAATTATTTGTACCACTTTCCCCATATCAGCTCACTGGCCCTTCCAGTTTCTCCAACAAGCCAAGATGGTTCTTCCCTTTGAGTTATTTGCCTTTGTTGTTCCTTCTGCCTGGAACCCTCCTGCCCCTGGTGTTTTCCTGGCTGGTTCCTCTCGCCACTGAAGTGTCAGCTCCACCTCACTTCAACCTAAACTCTTCCTCATTGTCCTACCTTAAGCAATTTTCTTTGAAATACTTCTCTTCCTGCTTCTCCCCCCATGATTTCCACGAAAATAAAGACATCACCTGTTTTGTTATCTGATGTCTCTCCATTATGTAAAACAATGCCTGTTGCCCAGTAAGTGCTTAGCAAATGCTTGTTAAATCTTGAAGGAATTGGTGAAGATCCACTGTCCCCAAGCCTGAGTACCACCTGCCCTCCCCACTAACACACACTCACCCAGGGTTCTCTGTGCCTGGAATGTTTTCCCCTAATGCCTGTCTAGATTACTCAAGAATCTAGATCATCATCAGGGCTCAATATAGACATCACTTCTAGAGATCCTTTCACTGACTCCTTAAATCAGGTTCAGGGCTTCTTCCAGGAGCTGTAAAATAGATCTCAGCCCTTCCCTATCAGTGTTCCCTCCAGCTTTGTGACAGATTTACCTGTTTAATTTCCAACCATTCCACCCTCCTGTACACATCAGGAGGGTCCAGAGGCATAGGGGACCACGACCTTTGCATCCCTCCAGGCCCTTTCTCTGTGCCAGGCACATAGCAGGCCACTCTAAATATTTGCTAAAAGTAAATTAGAAATGATAAATAACGGGGATTTTTTTTTTTCAGAGTGCGAGTAAGAGAGAGAGAGAGAGTTGGGAGGGGTTGGGAGAGAGGGAGGGAGAGAGAGAATCTTAAGCAGGCTCCACACCCAGCATGGAGCCAGACCAGGGCTGGATCTCATGACCTTGAAATCATGACCTACGCTGAAATCAAGAGTCAGACAATTAATTGACTGAGCCACTCTGGAGCCCCAGTGGGAAGTTATTTTTTAAAAAATTTGCTTCTCCCATCCAAAAGTCATACAGTAATTCTTGGGAAAAGTATGGTTATTAATTCACAGATGGGTCCTGAAGATTACCTCTGCATCAGAAGCTAAGAAGAAATTATAAAGCTAAGAAGAAAGACATTTTTTAAAGTAAGAGAAAATACTTTTAATTACCAGCCTGGTCAAACATCTATTCTCTGTCTTATTTAAGAGTTGATATTCCTGAGTTTATTTAGAAGATTAGTAATAAACTAATAAACACTTACTTGTTTTGTTTTCTTAATGTGCCAGGAACTGTCCTAAACGCCTTAAACATATTATCTCATTTAATCCACATGAAACACTGATTATTGTTCTTATTCTCCAAGTGAAAAAATCGAGGAAAAGAAAAGTCTACAACTTGGTGAAGATCATACTCCCAATAAGGGGTAGAATTGAGATTTGAATCAAGGTAGCCTGTCACTAGAGGCCATGTTTCTAATTATTATTCTGAAGAACCAGAGAGAGGCAGTGGAAAGAACCCTTCTGAATGCTCACATCAACTAGCTCAGCCCCTGCAGTCAAATCTCTTAACCTGTCCAGATCATTTCTAATGTCTGGGTCATTTCCCAGGTCTTCTCTAGAACTAAGTTTTCTGACTCCACACTTCCTACCCAATAAACGTCAACACTGCATCTGTTTTGCTCTTTAATGGAGCAGCTGATCCAACAATACAAGAGTAAGTATGTCACTGTCATCTCACTCAATTCTGTTAGCTGTGACCAGCACCAGTAAGACCTGAAAAGCTGTGTCAGAAGACACGAGATATCCCACTAATCCTAAAAAACCATCCCAACAGAAAACCATCACAAGAGGTGGTCTCCCCATGTCTTAATATGCTGTGCAAATCACCTGTGGTGAGATAGACCATCACATATGGGACAGACCCAGAGGCAAAATTAAACTCCCTTCACCATTAGAGCATAGGACCAGCTGAGCACCTGGGAAGGAGTTTGGGGATATATGCGTGGTGGGGGTGGGGTATGCTTGGATGAAGCATTTATTGGAATTCTAAGATTCCATTCCATTTATTTTACTAAGTCAGATTTTAAAGTGTAAGTAGTCAAGTCCTCAATCTCAAATTGAGTGAGTGGATATTTCCTCATCTGTAAAATCAATAGTTGGAATTCGTTAATGTTTTTAGAATTCATTAATTTACCATTATATGATCCCTGAGAGTTTTTTTTTCCCCAGTAAGTCACTCATCATCCACAGAGGAAAGATTTCCATTTCACTAAATGTACACTACATTCCAGATAACTTCTTGGGACCTCACATATATTATCTCATTTAATCATCACAGCAACACTATGATGTTATTATTACTCCCATCATAGAGATAATAGAAAACAGAGGCACAGTAAATTAAGTAACTTGCCCTAAGCAACAATGTTGTAAAGTAACAAAATGGGACTTGAACATAGAGCCCATACTTTTAGCCAATGTGCATATCCTCAAACATTATCACCTGAGGACACGAGAGCCATATCTACTTTACTTATCAGAGTGAGGTGAGGGTGCTCTGCCACTTCCACCTGGAAATCTGGCAGGAGGTTCCTTCCTTTGTGAGAAGAGATGGGCTATCAGCCCATGTGGGAGTGAATACAGACAGGCAGGCTGCAGTATAACTGGCCTACTGCTCCTCATGAGATTACAAATAAAATTGCACATGCTACGCTAAGCCTCACTCCCCAGGGCTTTCAGGGAATTCTCCATTTAAAAATGAAACCCGCCATCCTTCCTAAAAACCACTCAGCAGCATCATATAAGTCACTAGTGGCACTGTTACAATAATAAAAGTGATTTCATATACAGCATGTATCATGTGCCGGCACTATTCTATAACTTTACCTATTTTAACTTACTTACTCTTTACAATAACCTAAACCCATTTTGTGGATGGGAAAACTGAGACAAAAGTGAGGTTAGTAATCAGCCATCCTCATAACAGTTAGTAGATAGTTGAACCGAGATTAAAGCACAGGCTGTATTACTCCAAAGTCAATGTAAATGAATATAACGCTCCCTCTACCATTTGCTGCCTCAAGGGAAAAAAAAAAAACCAACAAACAAAAAACAAAAAACTTTCTTAAATTCTGGTCAAAATTTACACGACTTGGGTCACTAAGAACACAAAATCACATAGTTCGAGCTGGAAAGAATTTTTATACGCATCTTTTCTTTTTAAGAGAGATTTTATTTATTTATTTAATACAGAGAAAGAGAGAGCACAAGCAGGGGGAGCAGTGGGCAGAGGGATAGGGAGAAGCAGGTTTCCTTTTGAGCAAGGAGCCCAACATGGGGCTCGATGCCAGGACCCTGGGATCATGACCTGAGCCAAAGGCAGATGCTTAACTGACTAAGCCACCCAGGCATCGCCATAAGCATCTTTTTAAAAGATTCCTGCTACTTACCTTGTAATGAGTCTATGTCAACAACTAAATAGCTGATCTGGATTTCATTCAACTTAAAGTTTTGAAAACCACAATGTCTCATTTCAGTTGTGACACTGATTTCAGAGCTAAGATAGTACTTTCTGAAACATCATATAAACACCAAGTTTAAACCCCTTTGAAGCTAAATACGTGGGAAATAAAACAGTGGGAATTTGTACTGAAGTCTTCACCCCTTCATCCACTTGCTAAAATAATAGGGGAAAAAATTGCACAATTACCATGAATGTGGATACATCTTAAAGCTGAGGTTGTTCATTTCACTCAAACACAGAATACAGAGGGATCAGAGACAGAACCCAAATATCACCCAGTGAAGAGAAGGCTTACCCTTCTGAAACCTTTCTGATGCTTGGCCACCCAGCTTCATCCCTTTGTTCACACACTATCGAGGTGCTACTGAGGGCTTCTTGCCCTGGCAGGAAGATCATGTCTTGGAAAGACAGAGAGCGCTGACTGAAGACCCATCAATACTGAATTGCTAGTACAATAGAGTCAGAATGTTCTTCCATCTAATTTTTAATGATTTTTTTTCTAGTTTGAGTAGGGCTGAGCAATGTTATCTTTATCTTTCACATTTAAGTAAAGAAGGTGGCCCCCAGGATCCCAGAGCCCCAGAAACTGCCTGTCAATTATGACATCAGTCAAGACTTAGAGTGATTAACAGTGTGGAATCTGGAGCCAAACTGCCTAGATCTGAACTTGGGATCTTGCATTCATTAATTTGAGATCTAAGCAAGTTCCTTACTCTTTCTGAACTCTGGGGTCCTTATTTTGATATTCCTTACTTCTTAATGTCGTTGAGACCAATAAATGAAATAAACTGCGCTGGGTGGCTCAGTTGGTCAAGCGTTTGCCTTCGGCTCGGGTCATGATCCCAAGGACCTGGGACTGAGCCTGCTTCTCTCTCTCCCTCTGTCACTCCCCCTGCTGTGCTCTCTCTCTCTCTCTCTCAAATAAATAAATACTTTTTAAAAAATAAATGAAATAAACCACATAACACATGCCTGGTATAAATTATGCTCAAAATATTTTTATTATCATCATCATCACTATCATCATCATCCCCCATCATAGCAGTGCCCTAGCTGGAAGTCCTTTTATGAAGCCTTGCATTTATATGCAAAGGACAGAATATGCCTGTTTTTGCAGGTCTAACTTGAAAACTCATCATCAGGGTTGTGGTAGGGGAAAGGTGGAAGAAATAAGGGCTAGGAGAGGAGAAGATAAAGGTGATAATGTGAATTGTGTTACCTTCTTGACCTCACTATCCCTTTTCCCAAGCCTGGAGGTGGGGTGCTCTGAACAGTTGGCAATGCTGTCTGGATGTGGGCAGTGCCCAACACCTGCTCATTTTCTTGTTTCTTTTAAGGCAACAAAACCACCAACTGGTGATACAAGGGGAGGATTTCTTAAGCCTGTCTGCTGCTATTTCACAGATGGAGTGAGAATTTATAAATGATCGGTGAAGCTCTGAGCTTATTAATTTGTTCCACCCACAGAGGAGCAATCAGGTGGAAGGAAGAACTGCTCACATCTTATGCATGGGGAGTGGAGACAGGTGGGGTGGGTTGTGCTCAGCCCTGCAATACCTGGGTGCGACTTTTAGCTATGATCGCAGGAAATCCCTTATATACTAGATTTCTTAAATACCCACAGCAGATGTCTGCCCAAGGTCGCTGGATAAGGATGGAAATAAGAACAGTAAGTTGGTTAAAGTGAAAAAGTAGGGCTCCTGGGTGGCTCAGTTGGTTAAGTGACTGCCTTCGGCTCAGGTCATGGGATCGAGTCTCACATTGGGCTCCCTGCTCGGCGGGAAGCCTGCTTCCCCCTCTCTCACTCCCCCTGCTTGTGTTCCCCCTCTGGCTGTGTTTCTCTCTGTCAAAATAAATAAAATCTTTAAAAAAAAAAAAAAGTGAAAAAGCAGAAGGGAGGCCACATGAGACCGTTGCCATTTCAGATCTTAAAAGTGGCCACATTTCCAGAAGCATGATCCAGCTTAGGATTTAGGCAAGAGAGAAAAAGATTTTTTTGTTATCCATCTTAGGGGTATTTTTCAGAATGTTCTGTGGAAGTCTAGGGTTCCATAAAGGAGCTTTAAGGGCACTATAAAAGTAGGCATATGGGTGGTTCCATTGGGCAGGTTGGGCCATACATCCTCTAGAGTCGGCTATTTTGCTCTAATATCATTTACATTTTTGTAAGATTTTGGGGGGGGGGGGAATATAGGAGTCCTGACATTTTTTAAAAGTTTGAACCCAACTCCCTCATTCTGTAGACCAGACACTGCATCTGAGGTAACTTAAAGGACTTACCTATAGTCAAATAGCTCATTGCTGGCAGAGGAAGGCCTGGCGCCAGACCCTCCTGTGCACACTGGCTTTGTCGCTCTGTACCTTGTGTGAGATATTGTGACAACTCCATTTCCCATTGTTAAAGTCCAGTGTCGACTGCCTCCCCAAAGAGAAACCAAGGACGTTCAGGGTAATGCAAATCACACAGCGAGGTTTATTTCTAGCTAGCTAGGGCCCAAGCACCCGCCTGGTGCAGTGGGGTTTCAGCAAGGACCAGGAATGCAAAGGTCTAGGGGTTTATATGCATTTCCAACAACAAGCAGGAGCCACACAGTCAACTGCCCATCCTTAGTTTGCATCTAAATACCTCCCTGGGACCCTCCCTGGATGGGTTTAAGTGGTTGGGCATCTCCCCCAACCTGGCTCACCTTTGTTTTCCAGGGGGCATTTATCCGTAACATGTAACACACGGAGCTGTTTGAGTAAACAGGATGGCAGTTTGTATTCCAAAACTGGACCCTACACCATATGCACAAAGCGAGGGCACTTAGAACAGATATGAGTGAGTCAAAAAGAAAATCCTTATTATCATTATCATAGGGAAAAGTTACAATAGCGAAGATTCCAATTTTGACAACAGCAGAATAAGTGATATGAACTCACCTACGAATAACAATTATAAATTCATGGAAAAAAAATTCAATCAAATGGTTGAGGGCACAGAGAATAAGCAAGAGCAGGGACAATCTGGAGATCATCTCCAGAGGATCCAACTTGGGAAAGACAGAAACTTCCCTGGGTGAGATACATGATTGTATTGCTTTTCTGCTAAGAGTACCACCAAGTCTATGAAGTTCAGGGCATCTAGGACTCCGGCAGACACAAAAGGCTTACTGACCTTAGGTGTCAGAGGACAGAATTCAGGGCAACTGGAAATATAGTTGGAAACTCCAGAAAGGAGGGAACCACAGAAAAAGAACTCCAAAATCTGCATATGAACTTGGCAAACACTTAACTGAAATGAAATATGAATGCAGGGTGGGGGAGAATTCAAGGAACCCCCAAAGGCAAGAGCCAGAGGGCTAAAAAATCTGAGCAGACATTTGGGCTGCAGCCTATTTCAGGAGTCAGGAGTTTGATCAGCCCAAGTTAGAGATCCCAGGTATTCCATTAAAACCCTAGATAGATCAACCTGAGAGCTAAGACTAAAAGTAAAACTGAAACAAACCCAACAGAACAAAGTATGAAGCCAATACTCTGTAAGATCAAAGGAATCACCTAATAATGTAATTGTATGCTAAAACAGAAAGTAACTTACTTCTCTCTCCCACCAGGCCAAGCTCATCCGAGATAAGAGAGGAAGCGGGTGGGGTGACTGGCTCAGGCTACGGGGATCCCACAAAGGTTGCACCATAATGGGCAGTATTCTGTACAGACCTGTATCTGTACTCACTAGGCACTCATTTCTCATTATCTGACTCTCTCAACTACAAATGTTTCCTGAACACTTGGCTTTGACTATCACTTTCAGGCTCATCACTGCAACAGAGCTTACCTGCACAAGAGCAAGTGCTGAACTGTTAACCTCCCTGACTCCTTCCAGCTCTGCTCTCTAAGATGTATGCCTCCAACAAGGGAATTTCTTGATAGGACCCAAGTGTTGTTGTTTTCCTGTTATAGTGGCATTTACACACAAATTAATGGCCAAGACTATAGTTTACTCTGCTGAGAACTGCGGTGACCTGATAATTAAATTTCTGCACATGCAGAGAAAACATAAAACCAGAATGTTTGCTCTTGCTTCCTTTTCCCCAGCCCCCAACACTTTTTGATCACTGCAGTGAATCCTTACAAGCAAATTGAATCAACATTTTAATTTACAAATGTTCTGATTAGGAAGACAAAAAACAAATTCCATTGCCATGGATACTAAAATGAAGGGCCTGGGATGGGCAGCCAAGGCTGAGAGAGATAATAAATGGATCTTGAGATGCGCAGGTGTTCTGAGTTTTTGAAATTCTAGCTATTTTAAGTTCATTCACTCATCTTTTCATCCCATGCTGCAAGTCATTCTCAAGGCAGTTTCCAAAGTTATTGTTTTATCTTGCAATACAGCCCAGTCAAGCTACAGAGATCATTTCCATAAGGCAGTCTCAAACTCTCCTCTGTACCAAATATCCAGTAAATCTATCCAAATATATCATAATAACTGAAAAGAAATGGGCTAAAAATGCTCACTTGGCTAAGTAAGAGCTTTTATAGAAGAAAAATAAAAGCCATATTCCAAGAAAAGTCACACAAGTCATACATCATCTATTTAGTGGTGGTATGCATATATTAGAATAGCAGCCCTCAGTGACGCCACTGATATCAGATAACGAATAACTTCTCTTCATTTACAGAAAAGTTAATGGAAAAATTTCCAAATGTTTGACTTTTCCCATAAAGTTTATGTCCCTTGGGTGCCTGTTATCATGCTGACATGCATAAGCAGGTAAAAAAAATAATAATAAAGAAATGAAGTAACGGGCGTCTGGGTGGCTCAGTTGGTTAAGCGACTGCCTTTGGCTCAGGTCATGATCCCGGAGACCCGAGATCGAGTCCCACATCAGGCTCCCTGCTCGGCGGGAAGCCTGCTTCTCCCTCTCTCACTCCCCCTGCTTGTGTTCCCTCTCTCACTGTGTTTCTCTCTGTCAAATAAATAAAATCTTAAAAAAAAAAAAGAAATGAAGCAACTAATTATTCTTCTTTCTTCAGTTGATTTGTCTTGGATATGAAATGCACATGACTATGATTGTTATATGGCTTACATCATCTAGTCATATTTTCCATTGGCAAAATGAGTCCTGCTTCATGATGAAAATAAATACATGAAAATTACCTGGGGTACCACAAAAATCACATCAATTTTCAGCATCGAACCACCTGAACAGGCTGGGCACCACTGAATTAGAAATGTTGCCCTGGGTATAATAATGTCATTTGTTCCATTCATATTCTTAACTGCCATGGAGAGCTTCCCTTCTGTTATTTATCTTACTTACATCTTCTAAACAGGTTTATGTAGCTGTGGTTCCTCTACATGCTCAAGGAATTTGTGGTCTTAATTCATTCTTCTCTACTCTATCTCCTTTGTGTCTAACATACTGTTAGGAATAAAGCAAAGCCGGGGTGGCTGGGTGGCTCAGTGGGTTAAAGCCTCTGCTTTCGGCTCAGGTCATGATCTCAGGATCCTCGGATCGAGGCCCGCATTGGGCTCTCTGCTCAGCAGGGAGCCTGCTTCCCCCTCTCTCTCTGCCTGTCTCTCTGCCTACTTGTAATCTCTCTCTGTCAAGTACATAAATAAAATCTAAAAAAATAATAAAAATAAAAAAGCAATAAAGCAAATCCTTCAATAATGAATAAACAAATGAATTTAAAATTAGTATACTAATGTATTAGCCAGGTTATTCAGAGAAACAGAAGCCATAGGGGAGATATATAATTTATATTTATTGATTATAAGGTATTGGCTGATATAATTAAGGAGGCTGAGGATTTCCAAGATCTATAATTGGCACGCTGGAGACCCAAGAGACCCAGTGGTGTAGTTCCAGGCCAACTGAAGGCCTGAGAACAAGGACAGCCAATGGTGTACATTCTAGTCCCAAACCAGGTGAAGGCCAATGTTTTTGTTCAAGCAGTCAGGCAGACAAAGTTCTCTCTTACTCAGCTTTTCTGCTCTATTCAGGTCTTCAGTGGATTGGGTGAGGCCCACCCACATTAGGGAGGGCAGTTTGCTCTACTTGGTCTACGGATTTAAATGTTAATCTCCTCCAGAAACATCTTTCCAGATACACCCAGAATATTTGAGCCACTATTTTGGCCCCTGTGGCACAATCAAATGACACATAAAATTAACTATCACAATTATCACATAAAAGCAAATGCAAAGTGGAAGGAATACCAAAAAGAAGCAAGTCATACAGAGATTTTTATCCCAGCTCTAAGGCTTCCTAACTAGGTGATCTTGGGTGAACTTCAGTTCATTCATCTTTAAATCAGACCAGCTTTTGGAGGTCTGAGGCCATATAAAACCCCTCCAGCTACAAACTCATAGAAATGCTGATAAAATTAGAAAGATACCTGGTATTATCCCAGAGGAGAAATCAACTTTTTTGGCTGATATCTAGGATAGGATATTAATGGCCTTGGATTCATGCAAGGCTGTATCTAAGAGCCTAGCTACTATCTTTAATACAGGCTGCCCTTTCTATGAAAAGGGGACTAGTAAATTTCAGCTAATAGTTTGGACCTAGAAAAGTAGCAAGGAAGTTTACTACCTATCAGGATTGTGAATGAGAAAAATATTATTCTATCAAGACTACCTCTCACAGAGATATATTACCAGCCCAGTACAGACATCTGAAGGTAAGAAATTAATAAAGGGAAATGGGTAAGCACCTATAAGATTGAGGAGAACCCAACAGAAGTTAAGTGCAAAATTGCATTATAGGAATACTTCCATAAGCCAGTGTATGCAGGATTACACCCCTCACCAAGCACAAACATACCCCTTCAAAAGATGAGCTAACCCTCAAACACACAGAATATAATACACGAGAGGTATTAAACTATCTTGAGGTGAGATAGAAAACAATCTAAGAACACACAGTGATTTAAATATATGGAAGATTTACAAAAATTATCCATGTATTAGGCCACAGAGGAAACCTCAAAGATATAATTATACCACATGCTAATCTCAATACAATTAGAAATAAAAGACTTTTTCAAAATTATAAAAATGCCTTTTGGAAACCAGAATCCACATTTTTAAATAATTAATGGGAGAAAGAAGAAACTCTAATTGGAATGATAAAATATTTATAACTGAAAAATAATGAACACATCACATATCATACACTTGTGGGATATATTTAAAGTGGTAGTTAAAAGAAATTTATGGATTAAATTAGGGTATATATTAGAAATCAAGAAAAAGACTGGAAAATTATTATGATAAATGGTCAATTCAAGGTGTTATTGATCAGCAGTTTAAACCAAAGCAAAGTACATGGAAGAAATAAAAAAGATAAAAAGTAGATATTAATAAAAATGTTACTACAAAGAAAACATTAGGACTAGAGAAGATGAAGACAGTCTCTTAAAGATAAGTCACTGACAAGATTAAGACAAAGAATACATTAATAGATGTAATGGACACTTAAAAATCACAAGAGAACACTTTCTGTGTAAATAATTTTACAAAGAACAAATAGATAACATATAGACAGATAACCACTCAAGAAATAACAGGTAGAAAAAAATTTAAAAAGTAACACATTACATCCAGAAGGTTTTGTGTAACTATTTCCAACTTTCAGTGAGCAAATAACTGCTCTTTTATATAAGCCATTCTAGAAGGAAAGACTTCTTGTATCACTTTTTAAGGACAGCTATGAACTCAAGTAAGGGAATTTATATAGTAGATCAATCTCTCACAATGCTAGTTGCCAGTATTGGAAACTAAGCAGCAAAGAAAATTTATGATATATCAAAAGCAAATACATTGAGAATAAGAATTTATAAGAGACATGCAAAGAAGGTTAAACATCAGAAAAATCTCTTAAATGTATTTAACCACATTAACAGATTAAAGATGAAAAATGTATAATCATCTCAACACATGTGGAAAATCATTAAATAGGTTTCAACACCCATTCATGACAATGATTCTCAGTAACTTGGAATAGAAAGAAATTTTCTCCACCTGAGAAAGAAAATCTACCATGCATTATACTCAAAAGTAAACTTTAACATTCCTTAGAGACAATGAAAAATAAGAATACTTCATGTTATCTCTTCCTTGCAATTCTGTACTGGAGTTCTCAAAAGCACTATAAGACAAGAAAAATAAATGAAGGAGATGTGTTGGAATGCAAGAAATGAAATGCCAAGAGATTGAACTTTCCATGTTAAAAAACAAAAAACTTTTTGTTTTTTACAAAAAAACAAAAAACACAAGAGAAGCCAAGTTCTACCTTTCAGTTGTTAAGGGTTCATCAAGGGCATGTCTGCCTCTAATCCAGATGAAATAACAAGTACTAAATTTAGCCTCACATGTGGAACAACTAAAAACCTGGACATAAACGATGGTTCTGAAAATATCGAACATTAAGCAACTAAAAACAGGGATTCCTGAGAAATGAGAAATAAGCAAGTAAGTTCTATGCTTACCGAAACTGACTGCCTGGAGAAAGTTTTGAGGCAAAACTGGTGTTCTCCTTGATCTGAGGAGATGGAGTTAGGGGGCCAAGGCTGTGAGAATTCACCAAAACAGTAATGAAGAGGAAAGCTACAAAGAGAACTCAGAAATCTGTTGTATTTGAATTCTTCAAGCAAATGCTGGTAAGGGCATGTGAGGAAAAATACTGAAGCCATGGAAAGAATTAATGGAAATGATTGGAGGTAATGGTACCTGGAACTTACACTGAACCAGGCAATGTTTCTGGTTCAACTAGCAAGCATAGAAACCCCGCTCAGTGGGTCATTGGTTAAACTACTTGGGAGGTTTTTGCCTCAGCAGGAGGGAGCAATTAACTCGAGATAAAACATTACTTCAGCCCTACCTAACAAAGTTTAAAACCAAGACCTGAAAGGATCAATTTCCAAGTAATTTATCCAGGTTCCAGACCCAAGCTCAAAGAGTTATATATCCAGCATGCAACAAGGTAAAACTTACTACATATGCCATCCAATCCAACATTTCTGGGCATGCAGAGAAGTAGAAAAATATCACCCATAATGAAGAAAAAGGTCAATCAATTTTAATGCTCTAAGAAAACACATAGATAATAAAATTTATAGGCAAGGATACTAAAACAGTAAATATCACTATATTCCATATATTCAAGAAAATAAAAAGACTGAACATTATAGAATATGAAAGATTGAAATGAAACTGAGAGATGAAACTACACGAAGATGAAAAACTACACTGATTGGAATTAATGGCAGATTGTGCCCTCCAGTAAAAAGGACTAGTGAGCCTGAAAATATAGTAAATAGAAACTTATCCAAAACACAGAAAATAATCACTGTAAAAATCTGAACAGTGAACCAGTGAGCAGTGGGACAACTTCAAGCATCATAAAATACATGTAATTGGAGACCATAAAGGAAGGAGAGAAGCAGGAAAAAAAAACTTCTGAATAAAAGCATGGGCAATCTTTTCCATATTTGATGAAAATGAAAAACCCACTAATTCAAGAAGCTCAACACATCCTAAGTCCAAGAAGTATGGTGAAAACTACACCAAGGCACACCATAATCAAATACCTAAAAACCAGTGAGAGATAATTGGGAACAAAACAACAGAGTGAATTCTAATGTAAACTATGGAGCGTACTTAGTAGTAATATAGCAGTTTGTTTCATCAGTTGTAACAAATGTACCACACCAGTCCAAGATGTTAATAATAGGAGAAAGAGGGCAGGAGGAGAGAGGGTATGTGGCCACTCTCCATATTTTTTGCCCAATTTTTCTATAAACCTAAAACTACTCTAAAAAATAGTCTATTAATTTTTTAAGTAGTCAAAGGAAAGAAAGTTTATGAACAAAAGAGAATAGGTAAGAACAGCAGGTTTCTCACTGTGAAATCCCACAGCAAAGAAGTATTTTTAAAGTACTAAATGAAAAATACTGACAGAATTCTATACCCAGAGAAGATATCCTCAAAAAACAAAGGGAAAATAAAGACTTTTCAGGAAGCATTCATCACCAATGAAATAAGAAACGTTGAAAGAATCCTTCAAGGGGCGCCTGGGTAGCTCAGAGGGTTAAGCCTCTGCCTTCGGCTCAGGTTGTTATCTCAGGGTCCTGGGACTGAGTCCCACATCAGGCTCTCCGCTCGGTGGACAGCCTGCTTCTCCCTCTTTCTCTGCCTGCCTCTCTGCCTATTTGTGATCTCTCTGTCTGTCAAATAAAGATAAATAAAATCTTAAAAAAAAAAAAAGTTCTTCAAACAGAAAAAAAAAATGAGAGGATATAAATCTACATCTATACAAAGAAATGAAGAGCAGAGCACCTACTATGTGGGTAAATTGTGTTCTCAGCATTAAATTTTCTTTTTAAATTTTTCCAACTTTTATATATGAGCCATACTATACAGATGTTTATTTCAACCTTCTATAATCTTTCCCTCTCTTTTCTGTAATGACATCCTGATTTTAGGAATCCAGTCCTCTCCAAATTTCAACCCATGAGGTTGGGATGAGGCCGGCCTTCATTTTAAGGTAAGCAAACAACTCAAATCTGGTCAATGATAGCCAGCCCTGGGCCCTTGCTGGAAATACTAAAAAGAAGCACTCCCATTCCTGCCCCTGGGGTTGGCAAGCTAGTAGAATGTAAGCCAGTATCTACCATTACCTGGAGGACAGCCTGCCTCAGAAAGAAGATAACACCGAAAAGAAGAACCAAGAATTGTAGATTCCTGATAGCCACTGTGAATGGGATCCAATCATTTCCTGTACCCAGAATAACCTACTGGGCTTTTCACTTCTGTGAGCCAATAAACTAACTAGTGTGTGTGTGTGTGTGTGCGTGTGTGTGTGTGTGTTCAAGCCCCTTTTGAATTTTCTGTCACTTGCAATCAGAAGGACTGTGACTAATATAGTAATAAAGTATAAAGAGTATTATAGGTGATAGCAAAGGGATTTCCATTCCAGATCTGTCTCTTTCAACACGTAATTATGAAATCTTGGCCAAGGAAGTATGTGTCTTTCTCCTCTGAATTTCTACAATAAATGCTTTCTGCATAATTCATTAAGCAAATAAGTATGTACTGCTTTGTGATAGGTTTTCTCTCTTGGCTAGCTATTTAAATCCTTATTAATGTTTTATTCACTTAGTCTGATTTCTCCAATCAGATTACATGTCCTGGACTCCTCACATACTGGTGCTGCCTCCAAACCTAAATACACACAGAGCACGCCTAATATAAGTCAGCTCATCTTCTAGGGCCCTCTCAGGCTAAAACAAATTTATGACTCTGTAAGAATTTGGTGGCTGCAAATATCAAGATGATTTTCTGATTCCACAGCATATCTCTCTTACTGACCATGCTGTTCCATGCCTTATCCCCGAAATACCAGGAGTTACTGGCAGCAGAGTCTGCCTTAGGCTTTTACAGCCCCAAAATGAAGCATAAGCCCCTTGGCACTGTCAGCATACCGAAAGAAGTGGTTGAATTGAACTGAATTCTATCAAAGCATTTAGAACCAAAGACCTAAGTTCTAGGTCTACCACTTATTAACTATGTGACTTGCCATTTGTTACTTAATTTCTCTGAGCTTCCACTTTTTCTATACAAATGGAAACAATGACCCCTTACTTTTTAAGGTTACTGTGAGGAACAAAAGCAATTATTTATAGGCAAAGAAGGACTCCAAGTAACATTTATTAAACATTCTTATGTACTCATTACATTACATATAATACTCATTTTAAAACTTATCATATCCTTGGAGGATAGCTATAGTATCCTAACCTGACAGATGAAGGTACCGAAGTCCCCGACAGTTAAGTACTGTGCAAACTCTGACTCCCAAATCCATATTCCCTCCATCACACTATTTTACTTAGTAAATACATAGTAACATACAAATAACAGGTGTTCCATTCCCCAGGTGCCAGGAAACTATGAAATAGTTTGAGCCTAGGCCTCAAAACCAAAATAACAAAGAAAAATGAAAATCAAAACAAGACCCAGAGTCCCTGCTTATCTATAGTAGGTAGGATTGACAAAATCATGGAATACAAGCCATTACAACTTTTCCCTCATTACCCAAAGCAGAGGATAGTCACTGGCTGTGGCATTCCTGTCTGATAAGCTTGGGTGTGGTCTCAGAATCTGCAAACCTCCCTCAAACAGCAAAGTCTGCCCATCAGAGCTGCCCACAAGGGGATGCTACTGGCCATACCTGGACCCTGGAAAGACCCTGCCTATATGCTGTTCAGAGACTGCAGAGTGGAGCTACAGCCACACCTAGAACCGGCATGGGGTGGGGGGAAGGAGAGAGAATGAAAAATAATTCATTTATTTAAAAGGCCATCTGCTTAATAAACAGTACTGACCCTATGACATGGCAGGCCCAGGGCCTGATGTCAGCATACAATGGTGAACAGTAATGCTGATCAATAGATGAATGGATAATAAAGAAGGTGTGCAATATATACAATGGGATATTATTCGTCCAAAGAAAATGAAATCTTGCCATTTGCAATGACATGGATGGAACTACAGAGTAGAACGTTAAGTGAAATAAGTCTGTTGGAGGAAGACAAACACCATATGACTTCACTCAGATGTGGAACTTAAGAAACAAAACAAAGGAGCAAGAGAAAAATGAGAGAGAGAAATCAAGAAACAGACGCTTAATTACAGAGAACTGATGGTTACCAGAGGGGTGGAAGGTAGAGGGATGGGTGAAACAGGCGGTGGGGATTAAGGGCTGCACTTGATGCGATGAGCACCAGGGAAAACACGGAACAGCTGGATCACTACTGTACACCTGAGCCTGATATCACTGTATGTTCACGGGAATTAAAACAAAAACTTAAAAAGCCACACATACATACACAAAGAGACCCTGGCCCTCACCTGGCATGGAAGTCCACAAAGGAGGCGGGAAAAGGAGGCTCATTTAAGAAAGCAGAGATAGTCTAAATGGGTCAATATTGAGACTGCCAGGTCCATTGCTGGAACCCTTGGGGCTAGATATGTTTCAGGATTCGGGTTCTTTTGGATTTTAAAAAGGCAGTATGGTGTACATACCATATATTATTTAACTATCGAGTGTTAAGTCTGGGGCAACACCTTGTAATAAAATGCTTAATAATTAAAATGTGAATATTCACTCTAAGAGAGATGAGTAAAGGCTCTAAATAACCTCATTTCAGTTCAAGTCATCATCCTTATGAAATAATTCCAGTTTTCAATGTTTTGGATTTTAGAATTTGGGACAAGATTTGTACACTTGCATTAAGGCCAATGTTGAAAATATCAGTTGAAGATAAGAGCTAATTTCACATATCTGATTTCTAGAAGAGATGTCCCAAGCCATATGTTAGTATTAATAAGCTATGGAAGTCCTTTCCCCTCACAAGATTTATTGATAAATTAGTATTTTTTTAAGATGCAGGAATCTCAAATATTCTAAAATTCTTTTTTAAATATTAAAAAAGCCCATTTGCAGGATAATATCCAGTTCTAGGGTCTGGAGATAGCACAGGGTCCCTTGTCCCTTGTTTCTGTACACAACAGATGACTCTCAATTCCACTTGGCTACCCCCTCACAGAATGTGATGCCCTTGAAGACAATCTTTCCCTGGTCTTCCATAGCGATGCAGCCTCATGTCCTTTCACACACTCCCCACCCTGATCCTTCCTGCTCATCTCCTGGCACCAGACCTTAGGGTTCCACTCTGAGCACTATGTTCAGTCCACCTGGCCTTCCTGCAAACCACCCACAGCTCCACCCACAGCTCCAACTACCACCCCACAATGATGACAGGTAGAAGGTCTCTGCCTGCCCTCTTTACTGGGCTCTACACTAGTGTATATACTCAGCACCTGCCTTGGCTTTCTCCACAATCCCACCTTGCCCATCCTGTGCCCATCTTCTGCAACCTGTTACCTGCCTCCTTTATTCTCAACACTTTGTCTCTTTGCCCAGAATGACCTCTGCCTGCCCCAACTTCTACAATCAGTTCTTCTCATTCTTCAAAGTGCTTCTGGCTTCATTTGCTGCAGGATCTACCCCCACCCCCAAAAGACAAATCTGAGACTTTTCCTTATTCTTGCTCCCCTGCCCTCTGTGCTTACCCCTATGAAAGCCCTAATCAAAATAATTTCAAACTCTCCATTTGCTTCCACATGCTCCTTCCAGACTGATGGCTTGTAAAAAGTGGGAGCAGGGTCCCTATCTCTGCATCTTCAGAACCAAGAGAGTGTAGTGTCAGGCCAACAACAACTGCTCAATATTATTGATTGAGAGCAGTAATTAATTAGCCCCATCCCACTGTAGTGGGAGGAGTTGGAACCCCAAAAGCATCTAACATGGAAAAGGACTTACCACCATAATCAGGCACATAATAAGGCTTAACACAGATGTGTTAAATGAATAGGTTATATATTTTGTTAGCATTTTTAGGGCTCTTTGTCTTGTATTTTAGATACAAACAGATTAAATGAACTCTTGTGGTCTGGACTTGGGCCCCAACTTTGAAAGGAAAATGGCCCTCAGCTCCAAATACCTTACAAAGCCACACTTAGAATGCAACTCCTTGGTAAGGAGGGTTTGAGTGCATAATAGTGACACACCATCTATACAATTTACCTTCTATTAATCTATTTTAATTTCTTTTCACTAAACCTATCAACTGATAGCTAGCTACTTGTCTCTTGAATGGAATTACAAATATTTTCCCTTATTATTTTCTCCTTGTATTCTGTCCTTCTTTTCTTTATCTTCATGGGTTTTTTTCTTAATTAAATGAATTCAACCTTGTTACAAGCTATTATATGATTTAAAAGATGAACAAAATCATCTGACTAAATAATTAGGACAAGGTAAAAATCAAGGCAGTGGACAACATAACAGAAAGAATTCATACTTTCAAAAATAAGATGGTAATGAATTTGAGCTACGGGCCCTTAGAACTACTTCATGCTGAGTTCCAGAACGTAGGCTCAAACTGAGCATGATGAAAATTGGATTTAAGGAAGCTACAACCTCTAGCAATAAGTCTAATAACCTGCATAGGGAACTGGATGCCAAAAGTGCCTTAGGGGCAAGTGCCCTAGAAGATTTGATCTTTCATACTCAAAAATGACCCACTGACTGCCCCAGGAAAGCTCATGTGTGCACATGTGTGCGCACACACATACACACACACACACACTTACGGACACTTAAAGAAGTACTGCATCTGTCATCACTGAAAAAAAACCTCAAGGCAAACTGAAAGGGCCTGTGGTCTGCAGGTATGATGTTCCATTGATCCCACTGTGGACAGTAAAACTTTTGTCATTTGCCAGAAGACGCCTATGTAGTTTTCATTTTGTTTGTGATGAGGGTTATTTTTAAAGCAGTTTTATAAAGCTATAATTCACATGATATAAAATTCACCAGCTTTAAGGATGCAGTTCAGAGCTTCACAGAGCTGTACAACAACCATCACAATTTTAGAACATTTTCAACATCCCAAGAGAAAACCCCCCACCTCTTTCCCATTCCTTGGTCCCCAAATTCACCTCATCCCCCCCCCCATCCCTCGCCAGCCATTTATTTACTTTCTATCTCTATGGATTGGCCTACTGGACATTTCAAATGAAAGGAGCAATATAATATGTGTCCTTTGTGACTGCCTTCTTTCCTTTAATGTACAGTTTTCAATGATTAACTATGTTGAAGCATGCATTAGGACTTCATTATGGTCAAATAATATTCCACGGTATGGATATATCACATTTGCTTACCTATTTAGTTGATGGATATTTAGGTTGCTTTCACTTTTTAGCTAGTACAAATACTGTTATGAATATTCAAGAGCCAGACTTTGTGTGGAGATATGTTTCCACTCCCTTGGATATAGACCTAGGACTGGAGCTGCCCAGTTATGTGCTAGGAACTCCATGACCAAAGAGGCTGCACCTGTGGGAATTTTGCATTCCCACCAACAGTGTGTGAAGGTTCCAGTTTCTTCATATCCTCATCAACACTTGTTATTACTTGTCTTTTCTATTATAACTATTCTAGTGGGTGTGAGGGGGTATCTTATTGAGATTTTAATTTGCATTTCCCTGATGGCTAATGATATTCAGCATTTTTTCATGTACTGATGGAAATTTGTAAACCCTCTCTGAAGAAACGTTTAATCACATCCTTACCGTTTATTACATAAGTTATTGAGTTGTAGGGGTTCTTTATATATGCTAGATATAAGTCCCTTACTGGATACACAATTTGCAAGTACTTTCTCCCATCCCTTAGGTTGTCTTTTCATTTTGTTGATGGTATCATTTACAGCACAGTTTTTCATTTTTATGGAGTCTAACACATCCTGTGTGTGTACCACTTGTGCTTTTAGAATCATATCTAATAAGGCTTTGGCTAAACAAAAGTCATAAGGTGTACACCCAGGTTTTTTTTTTTTCTAAGAGTTTTATAGTTTGGGCTTTACAGTCATGTCTGTGACCCATTTTGAGTTAATTCTTGCTTGTGCTATAAGGAAGTTTTTTCTTTTTTTAATGAATGTTAATTATACATTCACAAATTATAATGTATCTCTACAACTTTCATTTTCCTACATGGTATTAACCCATTCCCTCTTCTCTCCACTTTGCTCATGCTCTAATACACTCTCTACATAATCGCTCAGGGATTTGTTCTTGTCAACAATTCAGCTGACACAGAATTGTTAAATTTCTTCCAGAATATCCATTTTTATTTTGAAAATTAAAAAGTGAGGTATGCAATACTAGTTTCTATCTTTCATGTATTGGGGTGAGGGAAGAGGGTTATTTCTGATTTGATAACCAAAATTTATATTTAATGCATTTATTTGTCAGATTGTCAAATGTTTTATTTTTACTTTTGACCTGCTATAGGAAGAAATTTGGCTTATTTTATTAGTAACAAAATCTGAAGACATATTTTTATCTCTGATTTTATAAAATGTCTCATAGCACCTACCTCTCAATTGTCCTATGGTTTTTCAGATGTACTTTTCCCTTGATACTTAAATATTTAGTCATCTATATATATTTTTCTGAGGTTGTATTTTCTGAAATATTAACAGAAAAAGATTTTTCTTAAGTTTATTATGCTAACTTTACATCAGATAAACTTTTAATTTCATGAAATGTAACGCCTTTCAAAGTTTTTACTGTAATTTGTGATCTAGTGTTAGATTCATAATGAATTGGTCTATTCTAAAACTAAAGAATTCAAAACAAAGCAGTTCCTGAAAAAATTAGGAATAAATATTTCTTTCATCCATTGCAATGAAATTTTCATTAGGTAATTTGACTTAAAAATTTGTTTACTAAAATATTCTTTTCCTGAAAAAATCATCAACCACCCCTACTTGCAACCCTCAATTACATGTTTTTAAATTTTTTTTACATATACCTTAGTGTTTTTTCACTAAGTTTAGAAGCTCCCCAAGCTATCAAAACTTCTAGATAAGAGCAACCAACCAGGAATTCAGAACCAAAAGATCATTATCATTGTTTAGTATCATTACCCTATGTGGATTCATTTTTATAACGCAAATACATAACTATTTATGAACTCAGTAAGAATTTGCAGTGTATTTGGATAAACAAAAGCATCTTCAGCTAATGGATATTGGGTACTGGGGACACCTAAAGCGTGGAGCACTGGGTGTGGGGAATGGGGAATGAATCTTGGAACACTGGAAAAAAAAATTTTTAGTAACAATAAAAAAAAAAGAATTGATTTGGAACTGTCACTATTTGAAGGAATTTTTAAATAAGCCATCTTTTATTCTTCTAAATGTCCTAGAACAACAGACCTTCAGGATGGCATACCATCTTAATTCTTATCTTACGAAGTAATTGAAACCCAGGAAAATTAAATGGTTTTTCCATAATGAAGAAAATGACAGAAGCTATCTTAATCACATCCTACATTTCTATGAAATTTTCAGTTTCATTCAGATGTTCAGTTGCTAGCAATAATACCAACATTCACCCTCTTTATTTTTAGGCTTCTACTATCCTTCCTTTGTAACTTGACTTTCCTTCCCATGCTTACCTTACTTTCAACTTACTGGGTCATCTATCTTATCATTCCTCTTTTATTTATTCCAAACCACCAAATTCCCTTCTACCCTTTCTAGCCATTGTCAAAGTAATTCATCTGCTATGCTGCACTCCATTAAGTTCCTTTCCATTTTTGCAGTTTGAAAATCATGCTGCTGCTTTTTTCAGATTTTAGTGTTCACAGCTTCTTGCTTTCAGGGTTCAGATGAAATCCATCTTCATGTCCCAATAGTCTTTTAGTGCCAGATAAATCTAAAGTCTTCCTCTTTGGGCCACATGAAACTATCTGACACACTCTTATCTTCAGTAGGAGGCTTGACTCCCTGGTGTCAAGGATCACTGAATTAGAAGTCACCATTTTATCAAGATTTTCAAATTTACCCAGGGGGGTGAGTTTGATACTGAGTCATTGCATGGGTCATGCCGTGTGTCCGGTGTTACCACCTATTCATGTGAGTTAGAGGGAGTTCACTGTATCCTCCAGATCTGTTTCCTTGACTAACATAAGGGGACTCTTCAGTTTTCTTTTTCTTTTTTTTTTTTATTGTTACTAAAAATTTTTTTTCCCAGTGTTCCAAGATTCATTCCCCATCCCCCACACCCAGTGCTCCACGCTTTAGGTGTCCCCAGTACCCACCACCAGGCTCTCCCATCCCTCCACCCCCCTCCCTCCAAGTCCCTCAGTTTGTTTCTGCGTCCAAAGTCTCTGTTGTTTCGTTTACCTCCCTAGATTACCCTAGTTCCCCTTTACTTTCCTTCTCCCACTGTCCTCCAGTTTACCCCTCATGCACCGCAAGTAAGTGAAACCATGCGATACTTGACTTTCTCTTCTTGGCTTATTTCACTCAGCATAATCTCTTCCAGTCCAGTCCATGTTGCTACAAAAGTTGGATATTCATCCTTTCTGATGGAGGCATAGTA
>PITA01020801.1:0-34119 GCA_004023965.1 Spilogale gracilis | reverse complement strand
AAGGAAGGAGGGAATATGGGGGCTGCCTCGGAAACTGAGGCTTCTCAATGCCAGGGTTGATTTGGATCAATCCAGAAGCATTTGATCATTGGCCTGGAGCTGGTATCTCAAAATGGTTGGCTTGCTGCTCCCTTCTGGGGCTGACTCCCTCCCTCTTTGTTTCTCTAGAGCACCTAGCATCATTTTCACTACCCAGTGGACAATCCTTAAAATCTCTTTGAATAAATGAAAGACACTCTGCCTGCCTGCTTTGCTTCATAGAAGTCATAGAACCTCAATGCCTCTGTAGCTGGATTTGGGGTGATACAGTAGAATGGGGGATTAGGTCGTTAGAGGGGTCCCTGCTGCCCTGCTGGTGTGAGACAAGAGGCATGGGAGAAATGCAAGCCCTGCTCTTGTGGGCAGTGCCTCTACCCCCAGAGCAGAGCACCAACAGATAATGTTCCTTCCTGGAGGCTCTGACATCTGGTCTGTCACTTCCAGAGTCTGCCGTGGTGTTTCCACATCTGAGTGACCCATGAACCAGAACAGCACTGAATGTCTTTGCCATTGATTTAACTGAGCCAGACCTTTGCTCCCTGCTCCCACTTCTGTTTTTCTAAAGTAAGAAAACAACTATGAAGTAGTAGTCCTTGGTGGCCATGACAGTATCTTACAACTGTATAGGAAGTTAATCGGTGCCGTTCTTTTAAAAAAAGATTTTAGTTATTAGAGAGAGAGAGAGAGGGAGCGCGCAGGAGAAAGAGAGAAGGAGCAAATGAGCATGCAGGGGAGGAGCAGAGGGAGAAGCACACTGATGTGGGGCTCAAACCCAGGACCCCATGACCAGGATGTGAACCGGAGGTAGATGTTTAACTGACTGAGCCACCCAGGCACCCCTAACCGGTACGGATTTTGATGCTGGATGTTCTGTTTAGATTGAAAGCGGTGGCACAGACGGTTATGTTTCTGTGATGCAATGAGCTTGCCTTCCTCCCCAGCCTTTCCTGGCACCTGCCGCGCAGCCACGCCAGGCTCTGCATGGCTGTGAACACGCAAAGCCAGGTGGTGGCCCTGTCACGCCGCTCCCTCTTCCTGGACGCTTGCCCTTCCTCCTTCCCCTCCCGACCACCTGTCCATCTCCTCATCTTTCAGGCTCCCTCCTGTGGGGCCCTTCTGGACCCCCCATTCCCCCTCCATCTACCACTAGCTTAGAGCTGACACCTGCTTATTTTTGTATGATAGTACCTGTCACACTTCATTTTTTTCCCTTTATTTTTTTTTTTAAAGATTTTATTTATTTGAGAGAGAGAGTGAGCGAAAGAGTGAGCACAAGCAGGGGGAGGGGGGCACAGGGAGGGAGACAAGCAGACTCTGCTGAGCAGGGAGCCCAACCCAGGGCTCGATCGCAGGACCTAGAGATCATGACCTGAGCCAAATACTTAATGGACTGAGCAACCCAGGTGCCTGTTTCCTTGTTTTATTGAGGTATAATTGACAATACTACTTCAGGCGTGCAAGGTAATGATGCAGTGCGTGTGTATGTATAGTGTGCCCTGTGAGACAGTCACAGTAAGTCTAGTTAATATCCGTCACCACACATAGTTACTCGCTTGTTTTTCTTGTGATGAAAACCTTTAAGATCTCTCTGAGCAACTTTCAGATACGCAGTACAGTGTTGTTTACGGTAGTCGCCATGCTGAGCGGTTCTTTTCACTTCTTTACACCTCTAGTGCCTTCCCTGACGCTAGCGCCACGAGGGCAGCCCACGCCGTCCCTCCGTCGCTCTGTGTCCCCACTGCTGACAGAGACATGGGCGGGCTGCCCTGGGCTGAACAGAAAACAGGCTGCAGCGGCCCCCAATGCTGTTCCTGGTGCAGTGCGGTGACTGCCCGTCAGGCGCCCGCCACAGGCCGAGTCCGGGGCAGCGTCTCATCGGCACAAGTAGGGACACCTGTTCGGAAGGTCTTCTGCCTTCTCTCCAAGTTCTAGAAATGAAGCGTGCACAGCGGCAGCTGGGGCTCGTGAGAAGTGTTTCGTGGGAAGTGACATCAGTGCCGCTGGAAGGGCCCCAGCCCCCTCCGACCGACCTGTGGAGGCCGGGGTCCTCTCAGAACGGAGGACTCTGCTCCTGGGACCCTGCTCAAAGCTTGGTGACTTGGTACCTTAGTCTTTGCCCGACCCAGGTGTTACGGGGAGAAAGGCACCAGATTTCATGGCCCCTCTGCGATGCCTGTGTGTGTCCAGGAGGTTGCAGAGAAAGGAGGGCACGTACCCAACCGCCTAACTGTGCCCTGTTCGACCACTGGTCTTTCCCCTTACCCTCGTCCTCATTGAGTTCTTCAGTGCTGGGAGTTTGACAGAAGTTGGAGAAGCAGTAGAATGTTTTTCCTTCCGGACTGCCCTCTTCTCTCATGAAGAAGGTTTGACTTTTATGAGCAAAACTGGGAACAGTTGGACCTCGAAGCCGGCCGTTCATAGTAACCAGATCCATCGAGCCCTCACTAACAGCCCTGCAAGCTCTGTTGCTGATTCCCATTTTACGAATGACTGAATTGAGGCCTGGAGGTTAAGGGACCTGCTGAGGGTCACAACTGACGCAGAGCAGAGCTAAGATTCTAGCCTCTCCCTGCAGCGTCCCGTCCTTCACTCATGCCTGCTCATCCTTGGGAGTGGCAAGCATCACCCTCCCCCCGAATCGGAGTCGCCAGCTTGTCCAGAGCGTCAGTGAAGGGAGTCCCGTCTTCTCTGATTTCAGCCACTTCCTATCCAGGGGCCCTCACCCAGAGTTATGCCTTCCCCCAAGTAGCCTCCGGCTGTCCAGTCCTTCTCAGACCTGTTTCTGCACTGGTGTCCAGAGGGTCTCTGTTCCCTTCCATCACTGGGGATCCGTGTCCCTATCCTGTCTTCATCCCTGTGGCATAGGGAGGTTGAGGTAAGGTACGTGCGATCTCATGCTGCAGAAATGTCCCTCAGACCATTCTTGCTCCCGGCCCTGCCCCTGGACGAGACCGAGGCCTGTGTGCCAGCCTGCCGCCAGCTGCTCCCTCCGGCTCACCTCTCAGCAGGTATCAGCCAGACATCGGTCTCAAGGCGTGCCTCGGCCCTCAGCTGGGAAGCCGCGCTGGGCGCCTGTCCCAATGATGTGGGAGGACGAAGCCTGCCATAGCTCAGAAGCCCGGGGACTGGATGCGGGGAGCCTCTGCTGGTTTCCCGTCCTGGCATCGCAGCCGACCCTCTGCTCTCACTCTTCCTGGGCAGGGCTCCCCCGCTGAGGTGTCACTGGCCTCTCCTGGGATCTGCAGCTGCCTGTCTTTGTGTTAGTGGTCGGCTCCTTTCCTTGGTGGGCTAGAGGGGAGGCAAAAAGCTGCTTGTGGTCGGCTCTGGAGAAAGCTGGAGGCAAGGGGGGAGCAGAGCACCTGTACAGGGTGAGGCCCTGCATCCAAAAGGAGTAAGCAGGTTCCCTCCTGTGCTGCGTTTGCATTTAACTTCTCAGGGACTCCTGATGTTTGGGCCTGCACCTGACTTAGACCCTCTGCCCAGGTCAGGCGTGCCCACGTTTCATCAGCAGGAGCATCCGTCCTTCTCTGGATGCCACCTGCCTTGTCCAGGAGTGAACACTCAGAAGCAGGGAAGGCCTCTCTGACTAATAGGCCTCCCTCGGGTTCCGGAAGCTAAACCAAGTTAGAACAGTGGCTTACTGACTGTGCCTCCTCCAAGAACTCTTGTCTGAGCTTCGGTTTTTATTTCGGTGATGGTGGGGTGGCGTCCATGGCGTAGGCAGTCTGTCCCTGTTCTGGACTGGAGTGGTCTTTGGGATAACACTGTGTTAAATGGATTGGTATGAGTGGGTTTAATAATATGTTAAAGCATGTGAAAACCTTGCTAATAAAGTCAGACCAGGCCAAGGGCTCAAAAGAGCCACTAGCTTACGCTTGGAAGGAATCCTGCCTCCTGGCCCCGGGGAAGAAAGGACCAGGAAGGATGTCTCCAGATCCCCTGGGGACAACCTGAGACTTGGTGAGGGTCAGCAGGAGGAGGTAGACCTCAGACTCCTCATTTTTTCTTCTCCTGTCAGATCCTCTGTCCCTTGCCTTAAGCCAGAAGCTCTCTCACCTAGCTGGCTCTCCTGTCCTTGGCCCTCGTTTCTTGGTAAAGGCCAAACCCCGCTGCCCTTTAATCCTTCCCGCTAACCCGTAGGCAGTGATTTTGACTGCCCTCTCCCCGCTCACCCCTGACCTAGTTTTGTTTTTTTCCCTTCTCTCAAACAAGCTGTTCAAGGTCTACTGCTGAGCCAGAGATTGGCTCATAAGCAGTACTTTCCTCTTCGGAGCAGTGGGGAGGCAATCATTCTAGAAAGTCATTGACAGAGGCTTAACCTAGAACATCACTTATAAACAGGGAGTGGGCAGTGGGCCTAGCTCTGGGTATTCCGGTACCAGGAACGCTGTGGCCTCCCTGGAACTCTGCAGAGCAGCTGCGGCGGTAAGACCCCCTCCCAGCAGTCCGGGGCACGCTGTCCTGGGCGGGGATGTGCGCTGGTGGTCACTGGTGGGGGACCACACACTGTGGTCATTGTTTCTTCCCTCTGGAACTTGGCAGTTTATTGCTACTAGAAAAATGAGGGCAGAGGGATTCTGGAAACAGTCCTTGGAGACAGGAACCCAGGAGACAGGTGGGCTGGATCATTGCTCACAGGCCTGTGGGGACAGCTCTGGTCGGGGTAGCCCAAGTAGCCCAAGGTGGGCAAACCCTACTTGACAATGAAAATGGATTCTTCCTGAGACGCTGGGGACAGAGGAAAATGTGGCATGGGTCCCAGAGCTCTGGGCCCAGGATGCCTTTGTGTGGTAGTGACAGGGCAAGGGCCATGTGGTTCCCTTGACCGGGGCCCCTTATGGAAATGGTGAAGCAGTAGGTGGGCAGGGCACAGGTCTGCTCGGGTACAGCGCCAGGCCGGGGGCTCTGGGGCCCACACGTGCTGCGCTGCAGGCCCTTGGTCAGCTTGGGCCCTGACGGAATGCTCTGGAGCTGCGGAACCGGGATGCCTGGCTCTCCTGTAGGAATCTGGGAAATGGAAGGGCCAAGATCAGTTCTCTTCAAGAGATGAGTTCGTGATTATGTCTTCAAGAGCAGTGAAGGGAAAGCAGGTAACTAACTACCCACCTTTTTGGGAGAACAGATCTCTGCCTTTGAGCAGGGCCACGCGGGTATATGAGGGAAACATCTTTTGCTTTAGAAGAAAACCTTTCCCTCAGTTCCGGTGGCGGAGAAGCTGAGGGCCCCAGATGGCGGCGGGTTTCTCCCCCTGTGCACAGGCTCCATGGCCGGGTTCTCCAGGTCCTGGGACACATGGGATAAGAATTTAAGAAGGGAGTAACTGTGTGTGTGTGTGTGTGTGTGTGTGTGTTTTGAGGAATAGGTGAGGAGGAGGACTTACATTTCCCTTTACTTTGTCCCAAACTTCCCAAAGCAGAAGGTGAGAAATGCACCCGTCCTGGTGTTCTGGACCAGGGGTGGAGGGATGTGGCTTTTGGACTTTATTCCCTGTTGGGTTACTCAGAGGGAGACCTGTCATCAGGAGCATTTTTTTTTTTTTAAAGATTTTATTTATTTGACGGAGAGAAACACAGCCAGAGAGGGAACACAAGCAGCGGGAGTGAGAGAGGGAGAAGCGGGCTTCTTGCCGAGCAGGGAGCCCGATGTGGGGCTCGATCCCGGGTGTCTGGGATCATGACCTGAGCCGAAGGCAGTCGCTTAACCAACTGAGCTACCCAGGCGCCCCTTCATCAGGAGCAATTCTAAGGCAAGAAGACAGTCCATGCTTACAAATCTGAAGGGCTGGGTCTGGAATGATCTCATCTGTGCACTTGGTTGCTCCCGGCTAGAACCAAACCCTCAGTTTCATGAAGACAGTGCCTTCTCTCTTGTTCAGCTCATCTCCCCTGCCTAATGGTACCTGAGGTGTTGGAAAGGCTCTGGAGTGGATCTGAGCCCAGGTCAGGCCCCTCCTCCATGCCACTTAACTCTCCTCTACTGCTTTACCCTTTACCCTTCTCCAATCTCCCTTTTTCCCTCAAGCGCTTCCTTTGCATATGCTGCCTACTTAATATCCCTTATATTTCAAGTGTGCTCACTTTGTCTCCCCACCAGACAGGAAGTTTCATGACGGCAGAGCCCCTGTGTTTGTTGCATTATCCTCTGTCCCTCAAGTGTGTATCATGGACAGTAGGTGCTCAATAAACACTTGATGGCTCCAGTGGTGTGAAATCTAATTCCTGTCCCGGGAGTATGATTTGTGGCTTCTCATTTACGAAACTGAAGGGGGAACAGCCTGAGGTTTCTCATGCGGCAGGTTGCTTAACTGTCAGCCACCCGTGCTGGGGGACAAGACTGTGTGGGCGGACTAAGGTTCCAAACTGGTTTTACTCATCACACCTCTAACACCAAGTATGTGGGGTTCCCCTCACACCAGCCAGTCCTTCAGGTCGCTGCGGCCACCACGGGGGTGCCTTCAACAGTTAGTGCAGACCCCGTGGGTGAAGGGCTCAGTCCCACAGAGGAAATGACCACTTCATATACCCGTCACCAGACCTGGCCTTCTGGACCTCTAACCAGCCAGCTATAAGCCGGAGATGACTGTGATCCCGTTCTCAGGTTCGATAATTTTTTAGGGCTGCTCACAGAAGTCAGAAAACTGCTTTCCTTACTGTTACCAACTTATCATAAAGAATCGAGATAGACAGCCAGATTAAGAGGTACATATTTGAGGGCGCCTGGGTGGCTCAGTGGGGTAAAGCCTCTGCCTTCAGCTCAAGTCATGATCTCAGGGTCCTGGGATCAAGGCCGCATCAGGCTCTCTGCTCAGCGGGGAGCCTGCTTCCTCCTCTCTCTCTGCCTGCCTCTCTGCCTGCCTGTGATCTCTCTCTCTGTCAAATAAAGAAATAATCTTAAAAAAAAAAAAAAAGAGGTACATATATGAAGTCTGGAGAAGTCCCAAGCGTAGGAGCTTCTGTCCCCGTGGATTGGGGTGTACCGTCCTCTTGGCGTGTGGATGGCGTGTGGATGCGGTTACCATCCCAGAAGTTCGGGAAGCTCGTGGTTTGGAGTTGTAACAGGGCCGTGGTTTATCATCACTGGCTGCAGTCCCTGATGAACTCAATCTCTGGTCCCTCCCCTTCCCTGTGGAAGTTCCAACCTTCTTCTCAAGTGGTTGGTTTCTCTGACCAGCTGCCCCTGCCTGAAACCATCTAGGGGCCCACCAGGGATTGCTCATTAGCATAAAATCAGGTGTGTTTTGAAAGGGGCTTACTATGAGAAAGAAAAGTTGCTCCTGGCTCCCCTACCACTCCAGAAACTCTCCAAGGGTTTTAGGAGCTCTGTACCAGGAACCAGGGAGGAAAACCGAATTCTATAGTTTTTTTTTTTTTTTTTAAAGATTTTATTTATTTGACAGAGAGAAACACAGCCAGAGAGGGAACACAAGCAGGGGGAGTGAGAGAGGGAGAAGCAGGCTTCCCGCCGAGCAGGGAGCCCGATGTGGG
This sequence comes from Spilogale gracilis, assembly GCA_004023965.1. Taxonomy (NCBI): domain Eukaryota; kingdom Metazoa; phylum Chordata; class Mammalia; order Carnivora; family Mephitidae; genus Spilogale; species Spilogale gracilis. Next base: position 26,596 of record PITA01020801.1, on the reverse strand, counting down.
ACTCGGGTCTCCGGGATCATGACCTGAGCCAAAGGCAGTTGCTCAACCAACTGAGCCACCCAGGCGCCCCCGAATTCTATAGTTCTTACATCACTATATCACACAAGGGCAGTGAGGTGGAGTGCTCCCCCAGGTCATTCTTCCGGACAGTGGCAGAGCTGTAATTTGAACTTGACTTTTCTGACTGAAGACTTTGTTTGCCCTTTCAGGGAATCGCGGCAGCATCTGGCCCCACCTCCACTTTATCCAGGCTTCCACCTTGGAGTCCCGACCTAAGGGTGGGGGTGGGGGTGGGGCAGCGTCCTGGCTGCCTTTCCCGTAATCCTTCGAAGTCCTCGCTCCCGGGATTGCTGACCCAGTGAGTTGCTTCAAAGAGCGCAGTGGTGTTAGGCAGCCCCAAGGAGTTCAGGAAGTGATAGGGGTCAGGAGATGGGCGTGGAAAGCCCTGTTTTCCTTATCTGTGAAATGGAGAGGTAATGCTTGCCCTCCCTACGAGGCAGAGTTGCTGTTAGTACCAAGTGAGAGTGTCTCTTAAAGCCTGTTGCTGTTGAATGTAATTACAGCCCTCAGGTTACAGCTCAATGACTCTTAGATGGAACAAAACCCGCCTCGTAAGTGTTGGGAAATGACCCGCGGTGTGGCACCGTCCACTTAGAGCTGTAATTAATTATTGTGGTTTTTTTTTTTTTTTTTTTTACTACAACACATGACTCTTCCCTCAGATGGAGGGTGGGTGGCACTGAGGAGACCTCCTGGAGGGGTACCCTTTTGGGTTGGGACTGAGAAGATGAGAAGGGCAGTCTGTCACCTGGGATTTTAGTAATTCACTTCCTGCCTCAGGTCCCTAAAGGGTCTCCCATGAAAGCCTGAAGTTCTCCGCTTTCGAAACATCTTTCTTCCCAGGGAATTGTCAATCTAACTTCTCAACATGGAGGAGAAACTATTCTGTCCAAACGAACATGACCCCTGCTATCCGAGGGCAGAAAAGTGGGTCTTGGCAGATCAGTACGTGCTGGAGAGGTAAAGGGTTGGAGCCGCCGGAGCTCTGGGCAGGCGCCCTGCTCTCCCCTCGGGGGCATGTACACCAGGGGAAAGGCCACGGGGAGCGTCTGGTCACTTCTGCAGAGCTCCAGAACAGCCTAGGGGGAGGTTCTCCCGCTGGGGCTCCCTCCCACTGCCCGGGCAGCACAGCGGGGAGGTTGCACAGCCTGCCTGCGCGGGAATGCTGCAGCAGAGGGGTGACGCGGCTGTGACCCCGACCCAGCCAGAGCAGGGGCAGGCTCGTCATACAGCAGTGGAGGACCCAGGTGTGGCGGGGCAAGTGTGATGGTTGAGGAAGACTAGTTGGAGGTTGACAGGCAGGGAAGGGAGAGAGTGGTACCTGGTAAGGTAGCTTGGCTGGGATCCACGGGCGGCTCCGGGACTTAGCCCTGTGAGTGAAGTACGGTGTGGGGTGATGAGCACACCGGAGTATGGTGCCTTTAGGCTTCGAAGCCATGGCCAAGGTATTGACCTGAGTTTCTGTTTACTTACTTACAAAGCTGGGGCCGTAAGGCCCCGCAGACAAGGTTTCAGATGATTAAATGGGATGATATGAAGCACGTACTGCCGAGTCTGGTGCCCGGAAGCACACCCAGGCAGACGTCATCAGTGGCTCTGACACTTTGCCACGTGGCTGTGGTCATGAGGATGAGACCAACAATAGTGGGTGACTACGACTCCGTCTCGGAAAAGCCTTTAGTCCAGATTTTGTGCTCAAATTCCAAAGCAGAGGGTGAAAGGTGAGATCAGGGGACTGCCGATATGAGTTTCCCAGGAGCCAAGAACACGGGGACCAAGCAGCAGCCACAGTCAAGATCCTGTCCTGTCTGGGTGGTTGTTTACTTTCTTCCTTCTAGGAACTGAAGCACTTTGCCTTTGAACTTCACCGTCTCCTTGGCTGGTGGACTGGACACTTCAGTGACCTGTTTACGCAGAGAACCAAGTTTTCTAGTGAGCCAGGTTCTATCCCTTCCTCCCAAGGGGATGTCTGGGGGTGGCGTCTGGAGGAATAGCCGTAGAGGCTGGCCAGGAATGGCTGAGGTCACATGCTGATTCCGAGAAACTGAATTAATCAGGCCAAGCAAATCGGGCACCGAACCAAGGGAGTTGAGGCACCCAGGATGGACAGCAGTGGGAAGCCATTACTTCAGGTTGGGAGAGGAAACCATGTTTCCGTTAGATGCCAGGGAGGATTGGCAGCGTGGCGGCAGGAACGCCCAGCAGTGACTGTCACAGTGGTGGGACGCACCCCCAGTCAGGACTGTGGCACCCAAGCTCCTAGAAAGTGGGGCAGATAGACCCATGCTCTCTGTCCTACTTGTGCCTCCCAGTGGCTGAATGTGCAGGAAGTCAGGCTGCAAAGGGGGTGGGGGAGTGTCTTTGATTCCCTGGGCGCAGAGCTGAGAGTAACCAACCAGGAAGCCTCTCCTAAAGGCTAACTCTGTGTGGATATATCCACTTAACAAGCGTGACAAGGGGAGGAATGAGGGCTTTGGCTTCCTGTGGGTCAGAGCAGCTGCTGCTTTTTTGGGAAGGGGCTACCTCCAAATCAAAATTTAGTCGCCAGTTTCAAATTTGATCATCAAGGGCAATTAGGAGAGATAATGAAAGGCATACAGATCGGAAAAAAAGCAAAAGTATCTTTATTTGCAACTGACATGATCTTGTATAGGAAAACCTAAGGCATCCACTAAAAGCCTGTTAAAATGAATGAATAAAAGTGTTCAGCAGGTTGCAGGACATAGGATCAATATACAGAAATCAACTGTATTTCTATACAGTAGCAGTGAACAAATTGAACATGAAAAGTTTCATTTTGAATAGCATCAAGAAGAATAAAATTCTTAAGAATAAATTTAATGAAAGAAATGTAAACTTACCACAGCATAAAACATCGTTGAAAAAAAAATTAAGAACACCTAACTAAATGGACTCCCTGTGTTCGTGGTTCAGAACACTTAATACTGTCAAAATGGCAGTACTCCCCCCAGATGATCCACAGAATCAGGGCAGGGTCTCTCACAATCCCAGCTGCCTTTAGTTGCAGAAACTGACAGGATGATCCTAGAATCCACATGGGAGTGCGAAGGAAGCAACCAGAAGAATCTTGGGAAGTAACACAGTAACACTTTCTGATTTCAGGACTTTGTACAAAGCTACAGTAAGACAGCATGGTGCTGGCATAAGGACAGACATAGATCAATGGAATAGAATTGAGAGCCCAGAAATAAATCCTCACACTTACAGTCAGTTGATTTTTGACAAGGGTGCCAAGACAATTTAATGGGGAAAGAGTTGCCTTTTCAACAAATGGTGCCGGAACAGCTGGGTATCCGCATGCCAAAGGATGAAATTGGACCTACCTTTTGCCTTAGTCAAAAATGAAAGTGGATCAAAGACCTGAAGGCAAGAGCTAAAACTATAAAACTTTCAGAAGGAAACACAATCATAAATCTTTGTGATGTTGGGGTAGATAGTATTTCTTAGCTACAACAGCAAAAGCACAAGCAATGAAATAAAAAATAGATCAATCAGACTTTATCAGTATTAAAAACTGTGCAGCAAAGGACACTGAAGAAAGCAAAAGGCAACGCAAAGAATGGGGGGAAATTTTTGCAAATCTTATATCTGATAGGGAATTTCTATCTAGAACTTGTATCTAAATATATAAAGAACTCTTACAACTCAACAGTAAAAAGACAATCGAGCTTAAAAGTGGACAAGGGAGAGCTGCCTAGGTGGCTCAGTCGGTCAGGCGTCTGAATTTGGCTCAGGTCATGATCTCAGGGTCCTGGGATCGAGCCCCACGCCCAGCAGGGATTCGGCTTGTCCCTCTGCCTCTATGCCTCCCCCAGCCCCGACTTGCACTCACACATGTGCTCTCTCTCTCTCTCTCAAATAAATAAAATATTTTAAAAAATAAAAATGGACAAGGGATCTAAAGAGACATCTTTCCAAAGAAGATAGACAGATGGCCAGTAAGCACATGAAAATATGCTCAGCATCATTAGCCGTCAGGGAAATGTAAAACAAAACTACGATGAGATACTACTTCATCCCCTGTAGGGCGGCCGCTCAAAAAGAAAGACAGTAACAAGGGCTGGTGAGGATGCGGAGGAGCTGGCGAGTTATAAAATGGAGCCACTGCTGTGGAAACAGTCCGGCAGCCCCTCAAGCAGTTCAATGTAGAGTCACCGTAGAATCCAGCCGCCTGTCCCCAGCCAAGAGGTGAAACACGTGTGCGCCCAGAAACCTGCACGCACATGCTCGTGGCAGCTCCGTTCCTAACGGCCAGCATGTAGGAACAACCAGATGTCCATGAGCTCGCCAGCGGGTCAGTAAGAAGGGTCTGTCTCTGCAGTGGGATAGTACTCGACGGCGAAAGGGAACAGAGGTGTGGCCCCTGCGGCAATGGGGAAGAACCCAGAGCGCCGCCGTATGCTGAGTGAAAGAAGCCAGACACAAAGGACCTTCTTATTTATGTGAAATGTCCGAATAGGCAAATCCGGGGGTGGGGGGGTAGCTAAGCAACCTGCGAGTTACAGAGAGGACAGCTAAATGGTGCGAATGTGTTCCGGAATGGATTATGGTGACGGATACACGGCTCCATAGACTAAACGCCACTGAATTGTACTTCAGCGTGCGGACTGTCCAGTATGTGAATTCGACCTCAGTAAAGCTGTTTAAAAAAACCCACACAGACCTGGCCCCTTGGGTGGTCCATAGGCTAAGTCTGGGACTTAATGAGGAAACTCCTCCTGGCAGGCGGAGGTGTTACCTGCCCCCAGGCACCCTCTGCCTCCTTTTCTGGGTCTCAGAGCATGGGAAGACCCCCTGGAAGATTTTAATTCCAACCCAGTTTGCATTTTGGTCCTAGTTAAACAGTTCTGGAACCCTACTGTGATCCAGGCACCGAATGGGGTGCTCTCGTGAAAACCTGGGGGGCTGGATTTGGAGGGGCTTGGTGATTTTTTTTTTTTTTTTAAGATTTTATTTATTTGACAGCGAGAAACACAGCGAGAGAGGGAACACAAGCAGGGGAGTGAGAGAGGGAGAAGCAGGCTTCCTGCTGAGCAGGGAGCCTGATGTGGGGCTCGATCCCACCCGGGATCATGACCTGAGCCGAAGGCAGTTGCTTAACCAACTGAGCCACCCAGGCGCCCCAAGGGCTTGGTGATTCTTGAGTTGGCTCCTCTCTCTGGGTCCTCCTGAGGCTGATGTTTCTTTTTATTTTATTTTATTTATTTGACAGAGAGAAACACAGCTAGAGAGGGAACACAAACAGAGGGACTGAGAGAGGGAGAAGCAGGCTTCCTGCCGAGCAGAGAGCCTGATGCGGGACTCGATCCCGGGTCTCCGGGACCATGACCTGAGCCGAAGGCAGTCGCTTAACCAACTGAGCCACCCAGGCGCCCCGAGACTGATGTTTCTTACTAGTACAGTGAGGGTTTGTGGAATTGTGGTGTGAATTAAGCAAACTAGAAGGGGCCTGGCATCCAATAGGCAGAAAATGAAAGTTCCCTGGCAGAGCTCCTGGAGCAAGTTGAGATGAGTGAGAGGTGAGAGAGCCTCAGGTCCGCTCTCAGCCAGCACTAGCTACTGAGCACCAAGTGAGAGGCCGGCACGAAGAGGACACCACACGCCTGGCACCTGGCTGGCCCTGGGGCATGGCTGGGGAACCGAGGAAGGCTCCCTGTGGGAGGGGCCTTGAGAGTGGGAGGATCCCCTTGTCATATATTGTATTTACATTTTTTAAAAATTGATTTTGGAGAGGAGGGGGGAAGAAAGAGAGCACGAGAGGGAGAAGCAGATTCCTGCTAAGCCGGGAGCTGATGGACTCAATCCCAGAACCCTGGGATTAGATGACTTGAGCCTAAGGCAGGCAGACACTTAACCGACTGAGCCACCCAGGTGCCCTGTACTTACTTTATATTTTGAATGATCAGTCTTGTGATGTAAAGTCAGAAGAGTAAATGGTAAAAGATCTTTTCTTCACATCTCTTCTGCAAAGGCACCTGCCATTACCCCCCCCCCCCCAATCTCCTTCTAAGAATATTGTACATGCATTCAAGCACATCTACGGCTCTGTAGCAGAGCTCCCGATGGGGGGGCAGGTTTGACATCTTGCCCTGCTGGTGCATGGGGACAGAAGGCTCCAGCTAAGGTGTCATTTATGCCTCCTCCCTGCCTCCCAGTCATGTTCAGCCAGGCTCTCCATGGGTCCCATCAGTAGGAATGCTGGCTCTGATTTCCTTCAGGCCTCCTGGTGAGAGGGGTGCCTGTGGAGGGCTTCCTGCCTGGTCCTTGCCTTACGTGGCACGCCCCTTTACCTTCCGTGGCGAGCTCTCCAGGGGCCCCCTGCCGCCTCTCACTGCAGCTTCTGCTCCCTTTCTGGCCTGTCCACTGCCTTTTTTTGGTGGAGCTTGTCCACAGTAGCTTCCTGAGAAGGAGGACCGAGTGCCAGGGAGGTCAGGGCGGGGGCGGGGGGGTGCAGCCTGTCGTTATTTTACCTGCATACATAATTGATGGCTCAACTGGGTGAGAAGTTTCAGGTTTGAAATAATTTTTCGTTTGCAGTTTTGGAAAGATCACTTTGTCCTTTTCTGGCCTCCGCAGTTACTGTTGAGAAATCCAAACCTGGCTGCCGTCTGATTCTTTGTATCCTTTCCCCCTGTTTCTGAACCCTCAGGACCTAAAATTTCACAACATGCCTGGTGTGGGTGTGGGTTCATCCATATTGTTGGCTCTCCGGCTGCCCTCCATGTGGAAATGTGCTCTTGTGCAGGGAGTTCCTGACTTTACTGTAACTCCTTTGTTTTCCCTGTTCTCTCTTTCTGAGACTCTTGTCATTTAGCTCCGGGAGCCCTTGGACAGACCCTCTGATTCTCTTTGCTCTCGGGTCTATTTTCCATTTCTTTGTCTTTCTGCTTCCGTTTCTGGGTCTCCCCAACCGTGTCTTCCATCCCTTCTATTGATTTATTTGTTTTTCCCCATCATATTTTTAATTTCCAAGAGCCTTTGACAAGGTGTGCATAGCCCCCTACTGATTTGCTGGCAATGCAGTCTTTCCTTCCTTCTCAGAGACTGTTGTGTGTCTTTCCCCCTTGCATAGGCTGTTTCCTCCCAGTTGCTTTTTCCTGCTGCTTTTTTCTCCCTTTGAGAGCCTCTGTCCTCGGCTGCCCGGTGACCTTTGGTTGCCTGCTCATGGTTGCTAGCAGGGGCTAAAAGCTACCTGGGAGTCCGGTTTCCAACCTGCACAGAAGATGATGTGTGTGTCCTTTGTTGGGGAACCTCAGTCTCAATGTCCTGAGGTCTTCTCTCTTGAGCTGGGTCAGGTCTGCGAGGAGGGGAAGGGCAGGCTGCTGTGGCGTGGGAGCTGAGCCGGGCAAGGGGGCGAATGCGTAGGCTTACTTAAACATTCCTCCACCATTTTGGACAAGGTAACCAGGCCTTCCACTGTGCCTCATATCCCCCAGTGTAGGCCCCTGGGCTTTGCCCTCTCCAGAGAGTGAATGTCTGTTCTTCAGGAGATAGCAGGAGAAGGGAGATCTCCAGCCCCACGAGGAGCAGCCGCTGGATGTGGGCAGCCTTCCCCACCACCCGATAGAGGCTTCGAGCATGGCTATGGTCTACCCTCCTGGTCTCTCCGCCCTTGGGGAGCTTTAAAAACAACAACAAACTCTTCACTCAAGTTCTGGTGGGATTTCAAGAGAAAGGAAAGTGTGATGCCACGAGCAGGCTTGGCCCACATCAGCTCAAGGGGAAGGGTGATCAGGTGGAGGCGTTCCGGGGAAGATGTGCTCCAAGAGAGTGCTTGGATTCTTCAGGAACAAGAAGGAGGCAGTTTGCCTGGAGTTAGAAGATTCGGGAGGCCGAAGACTGATGGGCAATCAGTCTGGAAAGGCAGGTTGCGCTGCTGATAGGAGAGGGCCTGCGGGAGGGAGTGTTCACCTGTGGGTAGTGGGGGTTAGAGGAGAACGAAATAAGGCCTGTATTTGGGGGTGCAGACTACCACTCGCATATAGCACGTGTTGGTAGCTAAATCTAACGGAGGGTAATGGTTGGTTATGGTTAGGAGCCTTTTGTACCAGTTGAAGGAACATGAAGGGGACAATCTAGGGTATGTTTGCAGACATTAAAGGGAGGAGGACAGAAAGGCTTTAAGAGAACTGATGGGCCTCCTCGGCCGGATTTTGGGTGAGGGGGAGGGAAGAGCTGAAGAGGATGCCCAGATTTTGGGTGAGGGGGAGGGAAGAGCTGAAGAGGATGCCCAGACTGAAGCCCTAGTTCCTGGGGAGACCAAAGACTTCAGGAAGAAGTGTTGGGTTTGGGGTTTGTGTCATTTGGAAGAACAGGAAGAGGGTGAGGTGGGAGGGGGTAAGTTCTGTTTTCGAATAGACATTGACCTGTACATCCAACAGCTGTTATTTGAAATCCTCATACTTTTACCTGCAAATGCCTGCCTCGGTTAGGAGCTGGCCCCGGGTGCAGAGGACAAGGTGTCAAGGCTGGAAACAAAGAAACCAGTCCCTTAGAAAACAAAAGAATAATTAGTGTGTTGTTAAATGAGGTAATCAAAAGAATCTTTAGGTCGGTATTCTCACAGGTTACTTGGTGTTGTGGAATGGCTCCTGGGGGCATGGAGAGAGTGCCAAGTTCATTTCTAACTCAGCTCACCCTCCTGTTCTGTTCTGTTTTTTTAAAGATTTTATTTATTTATTTGACAGAGAGATGCAAGTAGGCAGAGAGGCAGGCAGAGAGAAAGGAGGAAGCAGGCTCCTTGCAGAGCAGAGAGCCTGATGCGGGCCTCGATCCCAGGACCCTGAGATCATGACCTGAGCCGAAGGCAGAGGCTTTAACCCACTGAGTCACCCAGCACCCTCACCCTCCTGTTGTAACAGAAGTAGCACTTGCTCATCAGGCTTTTACAAAAGAAACAGAGGCCTCTGTATTTGGGTTCTGTAGCCAAAAGAGAAAATGGAGAAGGGGCCTCATTCACCCAGCCCCCCGCCCCCCAACCTGTCTCTGCGTCAGGGCGGCCGCTCGGGCCGTCTGGTGCTGTGGCTCCCGTCCCAGCGGTGAGCAAAGGGCCCCGACGGCTGAGGCGGCCAGCTTCTGTGGTATACGTGTGCCCACTGTGGCCGAGGGTAGGCTCCCAGTGCGCTGCCACTGAGCTGGAGTTGGCCAGAAGCATCGGGGGCTGGTGGGGAGGGGAGCCCGCCCCGTCCACCACGTGTGGCTCGATGGGGGGTCCTCGATGGCGAGAGGTGGCTCCGCAGGAGGACCCTGTGTCTTAGGTTGTCCTGTTGGGGTCGAGGAGTGCTTCAGAGTGTTCTCGCAGTAGACAGTGCTTCCTGGCACAGCCCCAGCGTTGACTGCACCTCGGCTGTCCCCTGCTGCCCCTGCGCGCCTGTCACAGCCCTTTCCCGCCACCTCCGTCCATCCGAAGCGGGGCGGCCCCACGGTAGCTGTTAGTTGGACCACGAAGCCGGCTTCTGTGCCAGGCCTGGGCCAAGGGCTTCGCAAGCATTAACTCGTTGGTCTTTGCCACAACCCTCTGTGCCTTTGCCGTCACTACGATGAAGAAATTGACAGAGGTTAAGCAGCTTGCCCGGAGTCCACAGGCTTGGAGGAGCTCCGATCTGCACCCCGGGGGGACCCGGGATCGTAACCAGCGCCATCCTTGTCCTCTGTGCCAGCGTCTGAGAATTCTCTCCGCGTGTTTCTTTCCTCCTCACACCCAGTCTGCCCGCGCCACCACTGGCTTATTGTGGGTAAAATACAGGATGCCTAGTTAAATTTAACTTTTGGATAGATAGCAAATGATTTTGTAATATGCCCCAAATAGTGTATGGGATATACTCACACTTTGAAAAAAAGTTATTTATTTGAAAATTAGACTTTAACTGAATGGCAGCCCTCAGCTCGTTTTACGTTGGTTGAGAACAGAGTCGGGAGTGTGGGAGGAGAGCACGGTGTCTGGTCTTGGTGCTCATGGTTCTCTGGCCAAGTTGTGCCGGGGCCACAAGGCTCTGATGCACGGTATGCTGCAGAGTAAAACATACTTAATATCTAAACTCCAAACATGTTTAAATTTTGTCTGAAGAAAGAATATTAATTTTTTTTAAGATTTTATTTATTTATTTGACACACAGAGAGAGATCACAAGCAGGCAGAGAGAGAGGAGGAAGCAGGCTCCCTGCTGAGCAGAGAGCCTGATGTGGGCCTTGATCCCAGGACCCTGAGATCATGACCTGAGCTGAAAGCAGAGGCTTTAACCCACTGAGCCCCCCAGGCGCCCCTGAAGAAAGAATATTAAAACAGCATTTTGTAGGAACATACCAAAACACAGGTATAAAACTGCTTTGCTTCCCCATTCTCCACGGATAATCACAACAGTAGCCCAAGAAGTCTCATACAGTCAGACATTTTGCTCTCCCAAGAGTCACTTGACCTAAACCGACTTGTTCAGAAAACTGTCTAAATTCTTTTAAAACTCCCTCAGAGGGAAATGCCACTGCTGTGTCTAATCTGTCTCTTTTGCTGATCTGACTGGCCAGACGTTTTTCTTAAATACCAGTCATCTCTGATGCAGCTTGGACTCATTATTCCTGGTTCTTGGAACAGCTGCTGCTGACGCGGAGCTTGGATGCGAGCAGGCTGCCCTGCCATCTGCACGTTTATCTTCCCTGGGCTGCTGCTCTTCCGGTTGTGCCTGCTGCAGTATGATGTCTGGGCTTCTGAGCCCAGAGAGCCAGCGCGTAAGACCTACCGGTTATTTCAGGCCTTGGCCCGGTCAGTGCATCAAGTGACACTGGTCCCAACCAGCTACATATTCTAGCTGCCTGTGGCCAGGCACTGGCATATTTCCACTGGGACTGTCCCAGCAAACGTAGGTACTTACGGTCTCCGAGGAAGGAGGCGTTCTCTATTGACTTCCTGGTCAGTCTTTGACCTGTACCGGGGAGACCCACTCTGGGCCTGCTTCATCCCTTCCTGCCCTCCCCACTTCCTCTCCCTCTGCTCTTCCTACGCCTTTCTGACTATGCTATCCTGCAGATATGTTTCTGTCATGCCTCGTTTATAATGGAGAGTGGTTTGTATCTAGAATACAGAAAGGCTTATTGCAACTCCGTAAGAAAAAGACAACCAGTCCAGTAGAGAAAGGGACAGATGATAGGAACAGGCAATTCATAAAAGAGAGAACCTAAAAATAATCTCAACAATCTTGAGAAAATATCCAACTTTACTAATAATCAGAGAAATGATTCTCTCCTCATGAGATTGACAAAAATCGAAGTCTGACAGAAGAATTAGCAGAGATGCGGGGAAACAGAAATTCTGTTGTGCTTCTAGTGGCTGCGTGAATTCCTGGGACGACTGCTTTAGAGAGCTGTTCGGCAGTATCGATGTTTAAACTGTGCCTGCGGGGGCACCTGGTGGCTCAGTCCGTTGAGTTTGAGTCGTGATTTCAGCTCAGGTCATGATCTCAGGGTCAGGGGATTGAGCCCAGCGGCGGGCTCTGCACAAACATGGGGCCTGCTCTCTCCCTCTTTGCCTCTGCCCCTCTCCCCCCGACTTGTGCACACACACTCTCTCTCTCTTAAAAAAAAAAAAATGTACCTACCTCTGAGGCAGCCGTTCCAATTCCATGTGTAGGATCTGGAGAAATTCCTGCACATTTTGTATATGGGTTCAAGGTTATTCATTTTTTAACATTTTAATTGAGATTATTATGATTGTTTCCAAACATCCATGAAAATGCAGCAAATCCTACAGTGAATTTCATGTACCTGTCCCTTGGTTTCAACAAGGATCCATTTGCCAATCTATACATCACAGCTTTTAATAGCTAAAATTCGGAGACAACCTCTGGTCTGTGTCCCTCAGTTTGAGCATGGATGAGCTGTAGTATGTATACAGCTCATTAAAATTAATGAGCTAGATCGACTTGTAACAATATGGAGAGATTCCAAATATGTTGGGTGAAAAAGTGAGTTAAAAAATGATAGTATATCATTTATGGAAAAATTAAAACACAGGTGTATGGCTTATGTACACATCTATCTAATCAGTATGAAATCCACAAAGGGGGAGTTCCCCCAGAGACTGGGGGTCAGGGGAGGAGGACAGGGGTGGGGGATGGAATTGGAAAAAAAACAAGAGAAACTACAGCTGTTTGTAGAGTGTGCTTTTCCTTTTGTTAATTTTAACTGTAATTTTATCAAAATAATGCATGTGGACACTTAGGAAGTCAAATTGTGCCGTGAGGCCTATTAAAAACTCCTTCAGTCCCCTGCCCAGCCTGCCCTCCCTGATCGTCTCCCCATCTCTTTTTACTCCTAGCTGCTGACGCCCCTCTTTGCACAGGGCATTTGACTCTGTCAGCTGGGCTCCTGCTGTGGAAGAATTCTTACCTTTGCCTGCACCCACTTTCCCTGGTTAGGGAAACATTTCTGTTTAAATACATTTTCAGTTTGTACATTATTAAAATCAAATAAATATTCACACTTGAGAACCCCAGGTTCATATGTGGAAACATTTGCTTGTATAACTTCTGAGTTTCCTGGAGTTATTATTTGCCTTATTCTTCATCCCTAAATTATAAATTGCCCCCTCCTCTCCACTCTTTCAGGGGCTTCAGGCTGTCTAGCCTTTTTTGTTGTTTAATTATCACCCCTTTTCCTCCCTCTCCTGGACCCACCCCAGCCCTGGCCCTTCTGGTTTCTGCTGTTGTCTGGGCAGTGGTTCTCTCTCATGATTTTTCCAAGAGCCCCCCGCCCCGCCTCTTTCTGTGCCGGCTCTCACGTCCCTCATCTTGGTTTATTTACTCTTTAGTCTTGTTAGTGCCTCTTCCCCAGGAGCTTCCTGGCAAACGGGCTCATGGGCAGTGAGCTTGCATTTGCTGGGTGTGCCTGAAAAGGTCTTTATTTTGCCCCTGCACTTGCTTGGTAGTCTGGGTGAGGAGGCCTAGGCTGGAGGACATCTTCCCTCAGAAGTAGCTTCTGGCTCAGTATCATTGTTAAAAACTCTTATCTGACCTCCTCATTCTCCCTTTTGGAAGCGTAGTAGCCTAGATGATGGCCCCCAAAGATCTCTGGGTCCTCCTCCCTGGAACCTGTAAATGGCAAAAGGGGTTTTGTGGAGGTGATGAAGGGAAAGATGACCCCGGATTATGTGGGGACCCTTCAATGCTGTCACCCGTGTCCTGGGAGAGAGAGGTAGGAGCTTACTCATGGCAGGGAAGGCTGAGTGCTCACAGAGGCCAAGACAGGAGGGATGTGGCCACAGTCACAGTGTCCAGCAGGTGCCACAAGCAGGGGGCTCTGGGGTAGGACACCCCCTCCTGAAACTTTGGGGGGAGCAGGGCCCTGCCAGCACCTCAATGTGGGCTTATGTAACTGATGCTGAACTTCTGGCCTCCAGAACGGAGACAGAACAGATCTTTGTTGCTTTAAGTCACCAAGCCTGTGGCGATTTGTGACGGTGGTGCCAGCAAACTCAGGCAGGAAGCTCGTGGAACCCACCTGGTCCCCTGGCAGGTGGGACTCTCGGAGTCATGCTGGCATCTCCAAGCGCCCTTGCCGCCACCGTCGGAGGGCACGTCCCCAGCCCCTGGACTGCCGTGTGCCAGTCTTCCTGTTCTGCTCTCTGGGCAGTGTCCTCAACTGTCTTCTCATTCTTCTATTTATTATGGTTAAAAATGTCTGCAACTCTATTTTTAATTTCCTAGAGCTCTTTCTCGTCGCCTTTAAAATAGCTGCCGCCTCTCAATGCAGTGGCTTCTCTTCTCTGAGATCACAGTTTTTTTTCTATCTGCTCTCCATATTATTCTTCTCAGAGTTCCCTGCTTTTTATTCTATTTGTTTTGGTGAATTTGGGGTGCTTGCCTCAAATAGCTGGTGATCTTGGCTGTCCATTCAGCCTGAAGACTGACATGGACGCATGGTCGCGGGTTGGAAAGCCCGGGTGGGGCAGGAATCTAGCGCTCCTTGTCTCTGGCCTCGGAGGGTAGACTGAGGCAGTTGCTTCCCTGGCACCTGCCCAGACACTGCAGCTCTGCCCTGGGCTGGTGGCTTCCTGGAGAGGGGTCCTCGCTGTGCTGCCTGCGCACCAGCCGGGGCCGCTCCGTACAAGCTGAGGAGTGTGCGGCATCCCTGTCTTGCCTGGCCACCGTTCCCTGGTTCCCTGGGCTCTCTGTGTGTCCCCTGTCCTCCCCAGGGCCTGGGGTCTCATCTCCCCGCGGCTCTAGACTCATGCTCTCAGGGTGCAGGGAGCTGTCGCGGGGGGGGGGGGGAGCAGCATTTTTGAGGACCCGGCCTGAGACCACAGGGGACTCTGTACTGTGTGGCCCTCAGGGGGGTGGTGGGTGTGGCTCTTCCTTGCTGCTCTGTGCTTACAGCCACTTCTGTGTCCTTTAACGGGGCCTCACCGCCATTCATGTGGCCTTTTCAGGCAGGAGCCATGGGTCGCTACCCCTCATCAGAGATCACAAGTAGGCAGAGAGGCAGGCAGAGAGAGAGGGGGAAGCAGGCTCTCTGCTCAGGGAGCCTGCTGAGCAGAGAGCCTGATGCGGGCCTCGATCAGGCTGAGATCATGGACCCTGAGATCATGACCTGAGCCAAAGGCAGAGGCTTAACCCTCTGAGCCACCCAGGCGCCCCACGCTACCCCTCATCTAAGAGGTGCTGGTGGAACTGCCGCGTTTCTGGGTTCTCCTCTCTTGTCTGTGTTAGATCATCTTCCTCATTTGTCTTCCACCTTCTAGTCTTTCCTCCTCACATCCAACCTCCTGAGAACGGCCAGAGTGGTCCTGCCACGCTGCGAGTCTCTTCTCCCCTTCCTGGTTTCTTGGCTGGTAGCTCGCCCCCTGGGGGCTGTGGTCCCGCCCCCTGCTGTCAGAGTCCAGGTGCGGGCCCTGGCCTCCTGCTTGTCACTTTCACTCTTGCCTCTGGCTGCAGGGCAAAGCCCATTGGCAGTTCCCTCTTTTACCTTTGCTCTGGCTGCCGTACCTGGATCCGCCTGTCCCTCATCCTCGTCCTTGAAGATTTGGCCCTGAGACCCTTTAGGAGGTCGTCCTGCTGCCTGCCCGCCCTCCCTGCAGCTGGCGCTGCTCGTGGTCACGACCTTCCACTCGGCCTTCCCTGGAGGGGTCACTGATCACAATCCTAAATATTCTGTGCTCTGAAGGCCCTATTAGCCTGAGCAGGTGAAAGAACGGGACATTTTCCCCAGTCTGTGACCCCCTGATCCTGGTCCTTGGTTTTAGGGTCTCTGTAGGTTCTGGTCATTAGTGGTCTGTTAGTTTCCTAGGTCTGCTATAGCAAAGTCTCCAAAACTCATGACAGATTTATTATCTCACACTTCTGGAGGCCAGAAGTCTATAATCAAGCTGTCGGCAGGGCGTTGCTTCCTCCAAAAGCTGTAGGGAAGGGTCCTTCCTTCTCTCCTGGCTTCCGGTACTTTTCAGCAATCCTTCCAGATGAATCTTTCTGGACACGAGGCCCTCCTCTCTGTGCGTGTCTTCACATGATCTGCCTTCTGTGTTTGTCTTTCTTTGGTTCCAAATTTCCCTTTTTTTGTGAGGACATCAAGCATATTGTATTAGGGCCCAACCCCGAGGGCCTCATTTTCACTGAATACCCCTGCAGTTCCAACTGAGGTCACGTTCTGAGGTCCTGGGGGTTGGGACTTCTGTAGACCTCCTTGGGAAACATGGTTCAGTCCATATACTGGCATCCACTTTCCTGCCGCCTTGGGTCGGGGTGCACTGGGTGAGCAGGTGGGGAGGGGGTCGTCCGTGACTTTCCAGCTAGGGGCGGTGTGCTGTGAGGGGGTCGGGGTGCTTCCTGGTCCACCCACATGTCTGCTGCATTCTGGGGTCTGTCCCCCGGCGCAGCCACTGTCCAGAATGGAGGCTTTAATGACGGTCACCTTGCTCAGCTCTCTTGGTTCCTGTCTTCCATTTGGGAGGATGCTTTTTGCTGCCCTTGCCCTTTTAGTTAAATTTCCTTGTCAACACTTCGGGCTCTAATCTGTGTATGGGGGTGGGCACTTGTATGTCCCACTTACTTGTGTGTGCTGCTCCTAGGAGGGGCTGTATATCTGGAGGATTCATTTGAATGAATCTGTATATCAGCCCAGATTCATTCATTTGTTCGTTCATTCATTCATTCCCGAGACATTTAATCATGGCGTCAGGCACAGGACAGCGTGCTAAGGAGACAGTGAAGGACAAAATAAACCGAGGACCCTGTCCCCAAGGTCCTCACAGTGTCTCTTGAGATGGGTCAACGAATTGTGACATTAAGTGCTCCTTTCCAAGGACAGACGAGACCTCACAGACATCCTCCATAGACAGGAACGCAGTGGTAAGGACAGTGACAGAGCTTTTCGAGGGAGGGTGTGGAGCTCACTGAGGAGGTGGAATGTCCAGGAATGTCTTCTGAGTGGGTCCTAGAGGATGTGGAGTCATCGGGGCAGCGGGCCTTGTGACCGACCCTCTGGTACCGGGCGGGTTGCACAGGTCGGCAGTAGCTCTCCTTTTGCACCAGGGGGCAGTGTTCGACTTGCAAGTCTCCCTGCCCTTGAAAGAGGCTAGGTCAGGGCATCCTGTGCCGTGCCAGTTGCCCCGTCCTCATCCCTGGCCTTCCGTGCCACTGCCCTGCAGGCCCAGACCCGCCGCTCGCCTCCTTTCTCTGTGCCTGCTCCATTCCCCAGCCTACGTATCCCCGGCAGCCCACACAGCACCATTTGTCCCAGTGTGGCTGTCCCACCCTCTCCCCCTCTCCCTGCTGCCTTAAATCAAGGGCTTGTGGAGCCAGCTGTGCTGCCCCAGGCCACGTGCTGTTTCCACGCCCATCTCTGACTTGGTATGCTTGCTCTCCTTTCTTCTTCGTCTGTCACCTTCACTGTTTCTGTGTCCCCCCTTCAGCTCCCCTTACCCAGACATCTCAGCTCTTGGGCGCTTTGATACTGGCTGAGTCCTTTTCTTTCATCTGTCCCTGTTGGCCGCCAGCCCTGGGGCCCCCGGTTGGATGCATTTAGGACAGCGCAGAGCTGCCTGGAGAGAAAGCTCCTGGGGAGTGGCCCCATCCATCAGAGGCCCGCTTCTGCCACAGCTGGAGTCCTCTGCCAAGAACTCCTTCCTTCTGCTTTTGGCCTGCTTTTGCTGGCTCCGCCGAGGCCAGCTGGGCACCAGGGCCGGAGCCTGGTGGGAGTGCTAGCGCCGGACGGGCCCGGGAGTCAAAGTATAGGAGTCTTGCTTACTCCTTTGGAGATTCCCAGGACCTGTTTCTGAGCCACTCTCCCTTCTTCTCACCCCCTCTGGCTGCCCTCCTACACATCTCTAACATGGACGTGCCGAGGGGCTTGGGAGTGGGCGACGGGGAGCCCAGATTGTGGTCTTCCAAAACTCCCATCAGCCCGGTGCCCCGGAAGCAGGGCCATGGCTTCCCCCTCTGGTGTGCCTCCTGCCCACAGCTGCCCTCTGAGGCTGCAGGAGATGCGACAGGAGGGCTGTTTAGGGTGGAAGCAGGGCAGACCCTTGAAGGAACTTTGTGGGTTTGACGCTTGGCTACACCAGGAAGGTGGCCGCCCTCCCCTGGTCCCACCGGGGTCCCCCTGGCTGAGAGCACACCCGCCCAGAGCACAGTGGCCGGAAGGCGTGGACCACAATGTGGACGAGGGTGGCCTCACAGCAGAATTTTGTGCTGCTCCTGCTTGCAAGAGGCAGCCTGGGAGATGTAGTTTAGGTCTGAAGTGGTGGGACTTGTAGTGACATTTTGATGGCTTACGGGACGAACTGAAGCTGCCCCAGCTTACGGGGGACACGGGATTTCTGGCACTGCCGGCCTGCTCCCTTGTGGGGCCTGCAGGCCCCGCTGGTGGTCCTTGCTGAAAGCTCAGGCCAGTGACAGTTTGTTTTTATCAGGATGGGGCTTGGGGGCCTTTGGTTTCCAGGTGCCCATCATGATATGCTTTCGATGAAAGCTGCAGCTGCTTTAGGTGGCGATGATTCCATGGGCGCCGACGGGTGGGCGCTCCCGCTCTGGAGGGCAGCATCCAGGCTGGGCTCAGGGTCGCGTGGGGAGTCCTCTGTTCAGGGGCCTGATAAGGAGTCTTGAGAGTTGCCGGAGGCGCTGCTGGTGTGCGGTCAGCACGGCCCCCCGCCGGCCGGCCCAGCCTGGTGTGCGGGCAGAGCCTGGGGAGTGCTGCGTGTCCTCAAAGCCGAGTGGGCGCATCGCCCAGGCTGGGCAGAGGGTGTCCGGACCCGTCCCCCCCATCCTTCCACAGGTGGTCGTAGGCCCCTTCCTGACTCGTTATCACGTCTTCTCGAAGGGGAATGCTGAGCTTCCTGATCAGCGCCGGAGGAGAGAGGAGGAGAGACCGAAGCTCAGAGAGCAGTAGGAAGTGTGGAGTCATGCTGAGAGGCGGCGGGGAGAAAGCAGGTGCCACCACACTCCCTGCTTCCCCGCGCCTCACGCTTGCTGGCGGGGCGTTGTTTACACACCCCGAGTGAGAGTCAAAGCCGACTTATTCCCTGTCTCTAATGCACAACCTGAGGCCAAGGAAAGAGATCTGTCAGCTGGCATTGGCAAAAAATAGCAAGCAGCCTCTCTGGGACTGCCAGCTGTCTGGAGAGGAAGCCAGGGCGAGGCGTCTGCGGGTGACGGTCGCTTTTCTCTCCCTCACTGTTGCTTTCCCCGTCGCTGTGGCCAGGGAAGGGGCTGTTCGGTCAGGTGCGTCCCCAGCGTGGAGCAAGGTGACACGGTGTGCCTGGGGCGGGGAAGCAGAGGCTCGCTGTGCTCGGGCAGCATTCGAGGGGCCTCCCGTCCTGAGGCAGTCCCGCCGGTGGCGAGGCTGTCCTATCCGGGACAGCGGCCTCCCTAGCCCAAGCGTTCCAGGGCTTTCCAAGATGGCAGGTTTGGTTAACGAGGCCCTTGGAGCTTTTGAGGGAGATTCTTAGCCAAACTGTCAGTGAGTTTGAGGATTTCCTAGTTATCATCCTCCCCGCCCCCCAAAACCCACAGTGGGAGTCTGGCCCCAGCCCCACCCCGCTCACCTGTGACCAGCACCCTGGCTGTTCTCTGCCCCAGTGTGAGGATGAGAAGGGCGCCACCTGGAACAGTGCTGACGGAGGGCCCGCACTCAGAGGCTGTTTTTGGGAAAGTGCCACTGTGAGGAGAGGCTGGCGCTCGGGTCACTCCCCGATGCCAGGGCTTGGTGTCTGAGCAAGGAGGGGGCCCTATTTAATGTCAGAGGCAGCCCCTCTAGGAGGGCTGTGGGCAGGGAGTCTGGTGCCTGGCGGCCTCCCCACTGCCCTCCACTCTCACCTCAGGGTCTCTGCTTCTACCCATGGGTCTGGCCAGGTGCCTCTGATGGGCGGCTTCCTGCCTCCACCCCCAACCCCCCCAGGCCCTGCACAGGGGCCTCTCCTCCCTCCCGGGTTGGGAGAGGGGTGGAGATGCAGGGAGCAGTGGGATCAGAGCGGCCTGGCCAGCGCGTCCCTTTGGCCCATCCCAGAGCCCACAAACAGCATACCCAGAGTGGACTCGTCACACACGACCCACAAATGTCCTGTGTCGCGGAGGAGAGGGCTCTGTGAGGCAGCCCACCTCTGTGCTGCAGGCTTCCCGCAGCCGTGGCTGATGCTGGGAAGGCCTCAGGAGGCAGCAGGCAGCTGACCCCAACCCCTGGCTTTCAGGTCTGCAAGGAGAGTAGGATTTGAGAAGGGAAGAGGCTCGGCTCTGAGTGAGCCAAGTTCTAAGAAGGGTGGACACGTTCTGGGAATGAGAGGACATTTTAGTTCATTCCTGTGTCCTCCTGTGCCGAGGAGCCTGGCATTGGCTGTGGCGGGAGCGGGTGGGAGCAGGGGCAGGGTCTCACGTGACTGCTGTGCATGGAGCTGCCGGGCTCCGTGTGGGCTCTGACGAGTGGCACGACCTGCGCCCCGGGTCAGGCACACGAGCCCCTCGCTGCTGCCCTCCGCAGACCCCACTCCGTCCGCTCACTGATGTTTCTATGCCTTTAACCTCAAGTGGCAGCGGGTCCTAAATAAGTCCCGGCTATCTGCTGTCCCCCTGCCGGCTGGTATCCTGCCTCAGATCATGTCCCTTGCATTCCCTGGTCCCAGGGGGTCAAGGGAGCTGGCTTCAGACTGTGAATCACCTGCTGCCTTTGTGACCCAGCCTCCCTGCCTGTCCTGGCACTGCTGGCACCCCTTTCCCTGATTTCAGTGTTGGCCAGCACGCGGGCTTCCAGCACCCTGGTGCCCGAGACCTTTGCCTCCCAGTACCAGAGGCCTCAGGCAGAGCAGGACCTACCCACCCCCTGCACGGCCTCCCTGGGCCGAAAGGGCTGTGGTCGCCTGGCTGGTACAGGGTGAGTGCTGCAGGGAGGGTGCCCAGCGACATCCCGACTTCCCGGGGGGGGGGGGGGGCGGGTCTTACTGAGCCAGGGCCCGGGGGGGGGGGTGGCGCTGGGGTGGTGGGGGTGGTCTACGGAGTAGGGGCACAGGAGCGTGGCTTGTGCAGGGCTGCGTGGAGACAGGCTCCTTCTTGCTCCTTCGCTGTTCTGGGAGGAAAGCGTTAGTGACCCAGTAATCACTCCATGTTCAGGGCATGGGCTGTGGTCCCCAGGATGACCCGCCGAGGTTGGGGGGTTGGTGCCCAGTTTCACAGACAAGGAAATGAGGCCTCAGGTCCCTGGATCTCACAGCTCAGGGGAGCCTGGCTGGGGGAGACCCAGGCCTATGGACTCCAGGCATGCATGCCTGGCCACCAGCGGCTCGACAGGGCTGCTCTCTCTGCACCCCTTTCCCCACTGCTGTGGCTTCAGGGAAAGGACCCTGATCGTTGCTCTCTGAACTTCTGCTGGGCTCTCTCCTGCACCCCGGGGCTTGGTCTACTGGGACATGGGTTCAGGGGCGTTTGGAGGCTCGCACCGTGGCGCAGAGCCCCGCTCTTGGTGTGTAAAGTGGTATTGCCAGCGAAGACCGGGCTGCAGTGTCTGGGAGGATCAGACATGGGCGGGGGGTGCTCTGAGGCCGGCCTGGGTGTTTCAGGCTCCCTCCTTTCCTCACTGTGGGCTGGGAAGCACCTGGGGCCCACCCTGTGCACAGCCTCCAGGCATCCTTTTCTGTATCTGGGAAATGAGGGGGTGTCCACACACAAGAGGAGAAAACCCACCCAGGTGGGAGAAAAACATGGGCCTCTCTGGAAGGAGCTGGAAACATCTGGAGTTTTGAGTCTCGGTGCCAATGGCACCAGCCGTGAGGCTGCTCACCGGTAGACAGGTGAGGAAGACGCAGAGCGGCCCACCTGGGGCAAGGGCTGAAAAAGGTGAGCTGACCCCACTGCGGGGGGGGACCGAGCCTCAGTCCCGCACTGTTGTTTCGCAGGACACACGGGAGGCCTTCACCTCCCCTGGGCGGACGATTGAGACAGATCACTTAGCTTTTTTCCGCAGAGATCTTCTGGTCCCTTCCTTATATGTCTCCACTGTGCTAATTGTAAATGACGTCCCCAGGGGAGAAGGTAACAGACTGTGGAGAAGCCTAAGGAAGGAAAAGAACAACACTGCGCCGGTTCTAGAACACGGGAGTGAGTGACATGCTGTGTGACAGAGCTCCTGCCAGTCACTTTTCTCGCCGAAAAAAGCTTCATGAGAGCATATTATTTACCGTTTTAATTTCTGTAGCGTCACGTTGTATCACAAGCACTCCCCTTGTCGTCTGTGACGGTCGTGTCACCTCTGTGCCCGGGCCCTCGCGCTGGAGCTCTGAGTGGCTTCTCATTATTTGCTATTGTAAATAATGCCGATTTGAACATCTTTCTGCATCCTTCTTGGTTCCCATTTTAGAACATTTCCTTGGGTTGGATTCTTAGAATGGTAACCACCGGGCCAAGGGGCATAAATATTTCAAAGGCTCTTGATAGGATTTCCAGGGAGCTTTCCAGAGAGCTGCCCATGTGGTACCCAGACGTCACCTGGCGGCTCTGTCCGCCGCAGGCCTTGCCCGTGCTAAGTCTCATTGTTTTCCGTCAATTTCTGCTGCTAATTTAATACACAGAGTTCTTACCCAATCCTATTTACTGCTCCGTTTCCCTGCTTACCCTAAAGGAGCGCTTTGCCTCTTCTTGACTTAACCCTGTGCGGTAGTTTGGGCTCTTCCTGCGGGAGCCTGGTCCCTGCCTCAGTTGTGTCTTTGGCCGAGAGCAGAGCAGGCATTCAGTGCCCGGGCCGGGGTGAGGGCAGTGCTGTCTGCCCGGGCGGTGGGCTCCGGCGGCCCCCCAGGACAGAGTGCCTCTCCCAGGGGGCTGGTTATCTGAAGCAGATCTCAGAGGATCAGGCTGCTCGTGGATCTGTGAGGCGGAGGTCACGGCGTGGGGGCTGGGGGGTCACTGAGGCTCAGTGCACTTCAGGTGGAGAAGGAGGCTTCTGTCACTGTGTGAAGAGGTCGCGCTCCTGAAGTCCGAACGGAGGCTTTGCTTCCTGAGATGGCGCGTCAGTGCAGGTCGGCTGCTCGGGAGATCTGCCGTGACCCTTGCTGCCTGGCCAGGCGGAACCCCGATGGAGGGACATGGGCTAGGGTGACACACGGAGGCTCTAAAACCCAGGCTGCCGGGCCCTCTGACCGGCGCACAGTGGTGCTTTAAGAGCGTGAAGTGTTGTGAAAGTTACCAGAGTGCCCGCGTGAGCTTGGGTTCTGTTTGGGTTTCACTTCGCTCCATTCCCTACAGCCAGTCAGCCCCCCGGTAATACTGGGTTTGGCCAGGAATTGAGGAGGGGGGGCTGCTGGCTTTCGTGTAGGGCCGCTATGGAGCCGGGGTGGGACCCTCACTCTTCTCGGGGGACCCTCTTTGCCAAAGCTGCTCTGATCCTGCTCTGACTTCCCAGATGCTGAAGTTCCAAACCGTCCGTGGGGGCCTGAGGCTCCTGGGTATCCGCCGAACCTCCACCGCCCCCGCTGCCTCCCCAAATGTCCGGCGCCTGGAGTACAAGCCCATCAAGAAAGTCATGGTGGCCAACAGAGGTGAGTGCCCGTGGGGCCAGCCCAGCCGTCGCGTTCCCGTTCTGCCCTTGCGCTGCGCACCGGCTGCCTGCCCGGCTTCTGCTTCTGTAAGGACCCAGGAATCTAGCGTCTTGTCCATCGCCCCCCCCTCCCCCCCAGGTGAGATTGCCATCCGTGTGTTCCGGGCCTGCACGGAGCTGGGTATCCGCACTGTGGCTGTCTACTCGGAGCAGGACACGGGCCAGATGCACCGGCAGAAAGCAGACGAAGCCTACCTCATCGGCCGCGGCCTCGCCCCGGTGCAGGCCTATCTGCACATCCCAGACATCATCAAAGTGGCCAAGGTGAGAGGGACTGGGCCAGCCCGCAGTGAGTGTCTGTGACTAGGGGGTGGCTGCATGGACGGATGGATGGGTCGATGGGTGGACCGGGTGTGGTGGGGGAAGGTGCATGAGCCCCAAGGGTGGCTGTGGGCCTGTGGGAGGGAACCGGAGAGGTGCTGCCCTCCTCTGACTGCTCCTGCCCCCAGGAAAATGGCGTGGATGCCGTGCACCCTGGCTACGGGTTCCTGTCAGAGCGTGCAGACTTCGCCCAGGCCTGCCAGGATGCCGGGGTCCGCTTCATCGGGCCAAGCCCCGAGGTGGTCCGCAAGATGGGAGATAAGGTGGAGGCCCGGGCCATCGCCATCGCCGCAGGTGCGTGTGGTGGACAGGCCACCAGGGGCCACACGACTCAAGAGCAGCTGTCCGAGGAGGGGGCTGGTGGGCTTGGGCTGGGATTCCAGCCTGTTACAGAGGACCCACGTGCCTGTCTCCCAACAGGTGTCCCCGTGGTCCCCGGCACAGATGCCCCCATCACCTCCCTGCACGAGGCGCATGAGTTCTCCAACACCTACGGCTTCCCCATTATCTTCAAGGCCGCCTATGGGGGCGGGGGGCGTGGCATGAGGGTCGTGCACAGCTATGAGGTGAGCAGAAGCCCAGGGCTGGGAGCAGAGCAGGGAGCCCAGATGGCCTGAGGGGCCACCCACAGAGCAGACCCTGCGGCTCCAGGAGTGGGCGGGGGTCCTGCAGAGGGGGAGACAGAGCCACAGGGCCCAGCATCTGCTCCGCTTGCCTGCCTTCTCAGGAGCTGGAGGAGAACTACAACCGGGCCTACTCAGAGGCTCTGGCCGCCTTTGGGAACGGGGCGCTGTTCGTGGAGAAGTTCATCGAGAAGCCACGCCACATCGAGGTGCAGATCCTGGGTGAGTGGGGGCGCTCGTGGGGCTCTTTCCGGGCTCACAACAGCTGGTCTCCAGGAGCTGTCCCTCAGGAAGACCCTCCTGAAGGAGGAAGGGGCTGCACTGGTCGGGGCCCAGGCCTCGGTGGGGGCGGTTTCTGTCCTGGATGCCCCGACTGCTGGGAGCGGGCATCGCCTGGCCCCCAGAGTTGCGTGGGGGTTGGTGGGTATTTAGGAAGTGTTAGATCCCTGGAAAAGCTGAGTTTCCCTTCCACTGTAGGAGACCAGTACGGGAACATTCTGCACCTGTACGAGCGAGACTGTTCCATCCAGCGGCGGCATCAGAAAGTGGTCGAGATTGCCCCTGCTGCCCATCTGGACCCCCAGCTTCGGACCAGGCTCACCAGTGACTCTGTCAAACTTGCTAAGCAGGTGAAGGGCAGGGGCCTTGGGGATGGTTTCTCATGTGGAGATAAGGAGCCTGTTCCTAGAGGCTCACTCTGAGCTCCTGCCAGCTTAGGCCTCCTGCCGGGTCTTGTCTGGAGGTGGACAGTGTGCTGGGGAGCGGGCAGGCCCAGAGTGCCTGGCTCTGGGAGGGAGGGGAGGCACTGTCTGGGAGGAGAAAGGGCTGACTCAGGGTCCTTGGAATCCTCGCTGTGTGAGAGCAGAGGCTTCAGGCCCAGAGACCAAGCCTGGAGTCCTGAAAGGGAGGCAAAGAGGCCCCTGGCCACTCCCTGTGCCCAGATGGAGCTTCGTAGCACTGACTAACCCCTGGAACAAAAGGGATGAGACCCAGTGCGTTCTGTCAAGATTAAGAAACATTGCTAAGGCATTTCTTCCCATCTGCTCTCTACCGTCCCCCACATCTGATTTATTGCCCCTCACTGAGTCCTCACGTCCTCCTCTGCCCGTCTGTGCTCTGCTGATTGTGGAGGCAGGAGACGGCCGCTGGCTCCCCGAGCTGTGACCTGTCCCCAGGCCTGCCCCAGAGAGCACCTGCCGTGGCCAGGCCTGTAGCAGGGGTCCCGCAGTTTGCTCTTCTGGGTCCTCCTGAGCCCATCCCCCTCAGAGTCCAGGCATCTTGCCCGCCCCCCCTTCCCTGGGCCCCGAGTGAGAGCATCAGCTCAGACCTGCCCTCCCCAGCAGGCGGGGTGGGCCCTGGCCCTGCTCTGCTCCCGCACACCTCTCGAGACGCAGGTGATTCTGTGGCTTTCCGCAGCTGAAAGACGGGGTCAGCACTCTGCCGAGAGGTTTCCGTCACAGTTAATGTGAGGCTTGGTTAGGATCTAATTTAGCGTCGACATTTGGGTTACTTCACATGAGGAGTCATCTTACCTGGAGTTGGGTCGCATTTATTTTTTTATTTTCTTATTTTTTTAAGGATTTTATTTTTTTATTTGACAGAGAGATCACAAGTAGGCAGAGAGGCAGGCAGAGAGAGAGGAGGAAGTAGGCTCCCTGTGGAGCAGAGAGCCCGACGTGGGCCTCGATCCCAGGACCCTGAGATCACGACCTGAGCTGAAGGCAGAGACTTAACCCACTGAGCCACCCAGGCGCCCCGGTCTCATTTATTGACTTAGGCCACGTGCCACGCTGTAACAGATTTGAGGGAGCTGACTGAAGTCTGTTTTGTAGTTCTGGTAGGACCAGAGTGAGACTGGAATGAGGGTTGAATTTTGCATTAGAATCATCACTGTTGGGCGCCTGGGTGGCTCAGTGGGTTAATAAATAAATAAATAAAATCTTAAAAAAAAAAAGAATCATCACTGTTGGTTCCTCTCAGAGGACACCTCTTTGGGTCATGACCAGAGGTTGTGGTGAGTAGAGCAGAGAGGGCAACTTTCTGAAAACCCTCTGAGAATGAGGAGGTCCAGCAGAGGCCAGGGTAGACGTGGCGGGACCTGTCCTCCAGGGAGAGGGTCCGAGCCCGCGGCCGGGGGCTGCTGCTGTCTTCTGCCCAGACGAGCTGGGTGCAGCCGTGAGAGACTCGGGCAGAGTCCCAGGGAGCCGACCAGGCGGGGGCCCCGCGTGGGCTGCGTGAGATGCGGGCGCTCGCCCCGGGGACGGGACTGGTTGTGCCCTCCGTTGGGGCAGCGCGTGCGGTGGTCTACTTCTTTTGGAAGCGGCTGGGGGGCTGAGCCCAAGGGGC
The DNA here is from genome assembly GCA_004023965.1 of Spilogale gracilis. Lineage (NCBI taxonomy): Eukaryota > Metazoa > Chordata > Mammalia > Carnivora > Mephitidae > Spilogale > Spilogale gracilis. Next base: position 171 of record PITA01020801.1, on the reverse strand, counting down.
AGCGCGGCCCTGCTGACACGGCCGCCCGCAGGTGGGCTACGAGAATGCTGGCACGGTGGAGTTCCTGGTGGACAGATATGGCAAGCACTACTTCATCGAGGTCAACTCCCGCCTGCAGGTGGAGCACACTGTCACAGAGGAAATCACCGAGTGAGTGGGGCAGGCGTGGCA